>PVJD01013668.1:0-32811 GCA_004026545.1 Mormoops blainvillei
GGATAACAGTCCAATCCAGATCTAGGCCTTCCCCAGTACTCTCTTTGTCAAATCACATTACCATCCTTGCTCGGAGATTTTTCTGCCTTCTTGTCTGCATTAGTTCTTTTTTTAAGTTTTTTTATTGGTTACTATATTACAGTTGTCCCAATTTCTTTTTTTCCCTTTACCCCACTCCACCCAATCCAGCCTGCTCGCCCACAGACAAGCCCTTCTCTGTTGTCCATGTCCATGAGTCATTCATACATGTTCTTTGACTTAGTCCCTTCCCCTTCCTTCCTCCATTCCCCCTTTCCCTCCTCCCCTCCTACTGCTATCAGCTTGTTCCATGTTTGTATGTCTCTGGTTCTATTTTCATCATTAGTTTATTTTGTTCGTTAGATTCCAGTTATAAGTGAGGTCATATGGTATTTGTCTTTCACCAACTGGTTTATTTCATTTAGCAAAATAGTCTCCAGTTCTACACATGCTGTCACAAAAGGTAGGAGTTCTTTATTTCTGCTGCATAGTATTCCACTGTGTAAATGTACCACAGTTTTTTAATCCGCTCATCTATTGATGGGCACTGGGGCTGTTTACGACACTTAGCTATTGTAAATAGCACTGCTATGAACAAAGGGGTGCATAAGTTCTTTTTAATTGGTGTTTCAGGATTCATAGGATATATTTCCAGCAGTGGAATCACTGGGCCATAAGGCAGTACCATTTTTAGTTTTTGAGGGAATTCCATACTGTTTCCCACAGTGGCTACATCAGTCTGCATTCCCACCAACAGTGCACGAGGGTTCCCTTTTCTCTACATCCTTGCCAGCATTTATTGTTTGTTGATTTGTTAAGATGGCCCTTCTGACTGGTGTGAGGTGATATCTCATTGTAGTTTTAGTTTGCATCTCTCTGATGGCTAGTGATTTTAAACATCCTTTCATATGCTTATGGGCCCTCTGTATGTCCTCCTTGGAGAAGTGTCTGTTCAGGTCTTTGCCCATTTTAAAAAGATTTTATTTATTTATTTTTAGAGGGAGGGGAAGAGAGGAAGAAAGAGTAGGAGGGGAACACCAATGTGTAGTTGCATCTCATATGCTCCCAACTGGGGACCTGGCCCACAACCCAGGCATGTGCCCTGACTAGGAATCAAGCCAGTGGCCCTTTGGTTCACAGACCGGCGCTCAATCCACTGAGCCATACCAGCCTGGGTCCTTTGCCCATTTTTGAGATAGATTGTTTATCTTCCTGGTGTTTAGTTGTATGAATTCTTTGCATATTTTGGAGATTAAACCCTTGTCCCAGGTATCATTGGCAAATATGTTCTTCCATACAGCTGATTCCCTTTTCATTTTGATGATGTTTTCTTTAGCCATGCAGAAACTTTTTAATTTGATATAGTCCCATTTGTTTATTTTTTTCCCTTTATGTCCCTTGCCCTAGGAGATATATTGGCAAAAATGTTGTTATGTGGGATGTTTGATATTTTATTGCCTATGTTTTCTGCTATGACTGTTCTAGTATTATGATTTTTATTTAAGTCCTTGATCCATTTTGAGTTTATTCTGGTGTATGGTGTAATTTAGTGGTCTAGTTTCATTTTTTTTTTTGCATGTACATGTCCAGTTCTTCCAACACTATTTACTGAAGAGACTGTTTTTACTCCATTATTCTTCTTCCATCTTTGTGAAATATTAATTGACCATAGAGACATGGGTTTATTTCTGGGTTTTTTAATTTGTTCCATTGATCTATGTTCTGTTCTGATGCCACTACCAGACTATTTCAATTATACTGGCCTTCTAGCATAGTTTGATATCAGGTATTGTGAACCCTCCTACGTTGTTCTTTCTCAAGAATCCTGAGACTATTAGGGTTCTTTTTTGATCCATATGCATTTTTGGAATATTTTTTCTAGATCTGTGAATATGAAATTGGCATTTTAGTAGGAATTGCATTGAATCTATAGATTGCTTTGAGTAGTATGCACATTTTAATGATGTTAATTCTTCCAATTCATGAATATGGTATAAGCTTCCATTTATTTGTATCTTCCACAATTTCTTTCTTCAGTGTTCCATGTTTTTCTGAGTACAAGTCTTTTACATTCTTGTTTAAATTTATTCCTAGGTACTTTATTTTTTTCTTGTTGTTATATAAATGGGATATTTTCTTAGTTTCTCTTTCTGATACTTCATTGTTGGTGTACAAAAATGCCATCAATTTCTGAATATTGACTTTGTATCCTTCTACTTTGCTGAATTCACTTATTAGGTCAAGTAGTTTGTTTTGGTGGAGACTATAAGGTTTTCTATGTACACTCTCATGTCATCTGCAAATAATGACAGTTTTACTTCCTCCTTTCCAATTTGTATGCCTTATATTTCTTTGTCTTGTCTGATTACTGTGGCTAGAAGTTGCAGTACTGTGTTGAGTAAGAGTGGTGAAATCAGGCACCCTTGTTTTGTTCCTGATCTTAATGGCAATGCTTTTAATTTTTGCACAGAGTATGATGCTGGCTGTAGGTTTCTCATATAAGGCCCTTAGTATATTGAGATATGCTCCGTCTATTTTCACTTTGTTGAGTATTTTTTATCATAGATGGGTGCTGGATTTTGTCAAATGCTTTTTCAGCATCTATTGATATGATCATGTGATTTTTGTCTTTCATTTTGTGTATATTGTGTATTACATGTATTGATTTGCAAATGTTATACCATCCTTGAGTCCCAGGAAAAGATCCCACTTGATCGTAGTGTATGATCTGTTTAATGTATTGCTGGATTCAGAAAGCCCATATTTTGTTGAGGATTTTAGCATCGATAGTTATCAGAGATATTGGCCTGTAATTTTCTTTCTTTGTTGTATCTTTACCTGGTTTTGGAATTAGGATAATACTGCCTTCATAAAAAGAGTTTGGGAGTCTTCCCTCTTCTTGAAGTTTCTGGAATAGTTTGAAAAAGATAGGAGTTAGCTCTTCCTTAAATGTTTGGTAAAATTCACCTGTGAAGGCATCCACTCCAAGGCTTTTGTGTGCCAGGAGTTTCTTTTTTTATTACTGCTTCAGTTTTTCTGGTTGTTACCAGCCTTTTCGGCTTTCTGCTTCCTCTTGATTGAGTTTTGGAAGATTGTATGTTTCCAGGTATTTGTCTATTTTGCCTGGGTTGTCCAGTTTCTTTAAATGTAATTGTTTATAGTAATTTCTTACAATCCTTTGTATTTCTGTGGTATTGCTTGTTTCTCTTCCTCTTTCATTTCTGATTTCATTTGGGTCATCTCTCTCTCTCTCTCTCTCTTTTTTTTTTTGATGAGTCTGGTTAAATGTTTGTCAATTTTGTCAATTTTGTTTATCTTTTGAAAGAACTATCTCCTGGTTCCATTGATTCTTTTGATTGTTTTTTTTAGTTTCTATGTCATTTAATTCTGCTCTGATCTTGATTATTTCCTTCCTTCTACTCGCTCTGGGCTTTGTTTGTTGTTGTTCCTCTAGATTTTTTACATGCAGGGTTAGGCTGTTTATTTGAATTTTTTTCTGTCTTCTCTAAGTGGATCTGTATTGCTATAAACTTTCCTCTCAGGCCTGCCTTCATGGTGTCCCATAGGTTTTGGGTTGTTGTGTGTTCATTTTCATTTGTTTCCAGATACTTTTTGATTTTCATTCGTGATCTAATTGTTAACCCATTCATTATTTCATAACATGTTATTCAGTCTCCATGTATTTGCATGTTTTTGTGCTTTTTCCTTGAAGTTAGTTTTTAGTTTCAAGCTGTTGTGATCTGAGAAGATGCTTGATATGATCTTAATTTTCTTGAATTTGTTAAGGCTTGTTTTGTGTCCTGCCATGTGGTCTATCTTTAAAAATGATCCATGTGGGTTTGAAAAGAATGTATACTTTGCTTCTTTGGGGTGAAATGTTCTGTAAATATCAATTAAATCGATTTGATCTAGAATATTGTTCAGTGCCAAAGTATCCTTGTTGATTCTTTCATTGGAAGATCTATCCATTGTTGACAGTGGGGTGTAAAATCCCCTACAGTGACTACATTGCTGTTGATCTTAAAGTCTCCAAGATTTTCCTTATGTATTAGTTCTCCTATGTTGGCTGCATATATGTTTATAAGGCTTATATCCTCTTGTTGGACCAGCGTCTTAAGTATTATGTAGCACCCTTCTTTGTCTCTTGTTACGGCCTTTGGTTTGAAGTCTATTTTGTGTGATATAAATATTGCTGCCCCCCTTTAAAAAATATGGACGGCTTCATGAATTTGCCTGTCATCCTTTTGCAGGGGCCATGCTAATATTGTCTGTATTGTTCCAATTTTAGCTTGTGTGCTGCCAAAGCAAGTACTGAATTACTTCTTTTGTTTTCATTTCTTACCCTCACACTCCTCTATTCACCTTTTGTCTTCTTTTCATCTTTTTCCCACCTGATTTGGAAAAATCTAAAGCAGAAAATAGATGTATAATCTGTGGTAGGAAAAAACATTGAAATTTCCCATCTTTAACCCTGGGTGGCGAAGAATAGGGATAAGTGACTAACATGTGAGCACTCCTGGGTGTAGGGGATGGTAAACGCAAGATGTAAGGTTCAGGCTAGGGTTGAGATCAGTAAGGAAGGGAATCAGAACAAGAATAGAGCTTCAATCTTGACCATGGTTCCACATAGGAAGTTTCATAATAGAATATCAGCTCTACCAATCTCTCTTTTTAAAAAGAACACTTTATTGAGATATGATTGCCATACTCAAAGCTGTACATATTTACTGTATACAATTTAATGAGTTTTGAGATACATTTACACTCATGAATCTATTACCACAATCTGCCCAAAACATATGCATCCCCTCCAACAGTTTTCTCTTGCTATTTTTGTTATTATTATTTTGAATGTGTGTGATAAGAACATTTAACATAAGATCTACTTCTTACCAAAATTTTAAACATATGATACAGTATTATTAACTATAGACACTGTGTTGCACACTAAATCTCTAGGTCTTATTCATCTTGTATAACTGAAACTTTGTAATGTTTGACTAATATCTCCCATCCTCCTCTCCCTGACCACCACCATTCTACCCTTTGCTTCTATGAGTTTAGCTATTTTGGATTACTTACTAAGTGGTATCATGTAGTATTTGTTCTTCTGTGCCTGGCTTGTTTCACTTAGCATAATGTCCGTCCGGTCCATCCATGCTGTCACAAATGTCAGGATTTACTTTGCTAAAGGCTGAATAATATACCATTTTATGTATATGCTACATTTTCTTTATCCATTAATCCATCAGAAAACATTTAGGTTGCTTCCACGGCTTGGCTTTGGGCATAATGATGCAATGAACATGGGAGTATAGATATATGTTTAGATCCTGATTTTAATTCTTTGGGTACATACTGAAAAGAGGGACTGATGGATCATATTCTATCAATCTCTTGAATGTTTCCCAAGGCATATAGATGCTTGCTTTCAATCACAAACCATTACATTAACCATTGTTTAATAGCAAAACCTTAAGTCATCTGATCAAAGCTCAGGAAAAAATCTATAAATTCTTTCACTTCACATGTCAGTAAACCATGCTGGATATACAAGGCAGGTTTACTAACACCAAGCTTTTAGGGCACAACTTGTGGCCATCTGCATGGTTTTCAGAGAACATCCCCCTGAAAGCAAGCATAACTTCACACTGTGGAGAGAAACCTGGTGCCAGAAAACTCTTGATAGCTTTTGTAATATACGAGTAAACTCAAGCCTGGGAAGAAGATAGATGAAAATCATTGAGATTTCCAGATTGGATGAAGTGGGCTTTTTGGTTCTCTGAAATACCACTGCCTACTCAACATTAAAAAATAGAAAGCGGAAACTAAGGAAAGGAAAAAAGAAATATGCTATGAAAGGGGTTGATATTGTTAATGTAATTCTAATTCAGAATAGGTTTTGAGTTTCCTGATAGCCATGACACAAATGAAAAATGGTCTGAACCACCCATCCAAGTTCTACTGGGAAAAGCCTAGCTGATAATGTGACTAATGCTGGAATTACACAGACAGTTATTATATTACTTCTTTGAGACATTTAAAAATATCAGAGACCTTTCTTTTTCTGTTTACTGTACCCACCTTTGATTCAACCACTAATCTATCAAATTGTTTTTGTCAGGGAAAAGTTTTTCTTTCAGGAAAAAATACATAACTGGGATTTTGATGGACCAATACTTTTTAAAAGATGTATTAATATGGCTAATTTAATTCATCTATCCGTGCCATCCATTGGCCTGGAATTTGCTTATAGAAGCAATAAGATAAAGCTGTTTTTGTGTCAGTGATTTACTAGTGTAAATATGAAAAAGTAACACACATGTTGCTTGCAGGGTGATTCTACTTCAAGGGACTAATTGTCGTAATGCTTGTTAGTCTGACAATATTTCTCTATGTTGGTGACTCTTGATTAGTTATCTTATTTGTCATCTCTGTATACCCTTGGCTATGTAAGGCTAACACTCCAGAGACTATTTCTTCCTTGTTTTCTCCACAAGTTGTATAAGCTGATAAAAAGTGGAAGGCATATTTTGGCCATGGTATAATGTCATGAATAGCTTGGCATGATAAACAGAATTAAAGAGAATTATCATGATTTTTTGCTAATTTACATTTTCTCGTAGAGAGAGAACACTTTACTAAATCAACTATGTAGAAATAGTAACTAGTATTAGCATAAATATTAAATATAAATAAGACAATTAAGAGCAAGGTTTAAGGAACTACAAACACCTGGGTACAATTAGACATCTTATTCACCTCTGTTACAAATTTTAATTCTTTTACTTGTTTAGCATCAGGTCTTAATGAGAAAAGTATTTAACTCTTTCTCTTATCTATTTGCAGCATATGAAAGGGCTCTGGCCTTGTATTCAGCAACCTATGCATTGGTGTGAAACGTAGCATTCTTCTGGTATGGTAGATGGCCCCATGGAAATAAGTGGAAAATTAAGATAATTTTCTTTGATTCTTTGAATAGATCATAGTCTACTATTGAGGTAATTCCCCAACCTTTCTTCTTTACAGAGATCTTCTTCCTTGTAGACCACTTTGCAAAAAATTAAGATAGAAATATTGTAGTCATGTTAGAGTGCCCAGTATCTCAGGCCTCAGGTTCTGAGATTCTCACACTATACTTTATTCCTATATGATTTCACTTAGCAGCATGAATTTAAATATCACCTCTGTGTATGCACATAATTTATAACTTTATTCCAACTGCTTACCTGAGTTTTCCACTTCATTATCTCATAGGCATTTCAAACTTATGATATCCAAAACTGAACTCTTGATTACTCTACCACTACCTCAATCCTTCCCAGTTTTTTGTATTTTAGTAAATGGTACTACTATTAATCCAGTTGTCTAAACCCCATATCTAGGAATCATCCTTGATTCCTGGTATTTCTTTATTCTCCTTAGAAAATATGTCATCGTGTCTTAATAATTCTGCCTCTAAAATTATCTTTAGTTCACCTACTTCTCTTCATAGCCAATGCTAATACCCTGGTCTCATCCACAATACTGTGTTGCTTGAACCATAGCAATAGCTTCTTGCCCCAATGCTCTGCCTCTTCCCTTGCTTCCTTAAATTACATTCTATATGGGCAGCCAGAATTATCCTTTAAAAATATAAACCAGTGCATTTCTATCTCTTTATGAAACCCTTTAAAAGCTTCCCATAGAATTTTGAATAAAATTCAAATTTCTCCCCAGGACTTAAAGGCTCTATTTGGTCTAGTCCCTGCCTATCTGGCCAACCATCTGTTTCATGGAACTACATCCCAGCAGGGTCCCCTTTGTTGTTGGTTATGCAAAGCTCATTCTTGTGTCAGGATTACATTACAATTGCTATTCTCTATGCCTGAGACTCTTTATCAAGTTTCCTTCTTTGAGCACCTGGCTCTTTGTTATGCTTCAGATCTTGGCTCAAATATCCTTCCTCTGAGTGGTGTTCCCTGAAGGCTCTAAAATAGTCTCACATTCCCCTTCACTCTCTATCACATCCACCAGTTTTATTTCTTTCATATCACTTATCACAGACTTTCCCTCTTTCTGGTATGCGTACCCCTTATTAGAATGTAAGCTCCTGGAGGATGGGGACCTTGTCTGTACTGACACCGCAGCCATCTACTATCTTCAGCTCTACCAGGAACATGTTCATAGTTAATATATATTTATCAAACACTAAATGAAGGAATACGAAATGTTTATCACCAATAATATGATTACAAGATTATTTTTTTTATTATTTTAACCAATATGGGAGTATTGTGGCCTTTCAGAAGAGTGAATCTTCTTCATCCCTGTAAACATTTCTTTGGGATGTATATAATTAAAATATGCTGAATAAGACCTTTCTTGTTGTGTCTATGGCTAAAGGACCAACTTAGTCAATGATAGCTTCTGAGTAACCTTATGATCTAAATAGGGCCACATTGCCCTATTTTTCGCACATTCAACAGGACTAAGAAACCACCTGCACATCTAAGTAGATAAGGAGACCCACAGGAGGGACAGGGTAGTTGTTAGAGGGCAACCCCTTTCTCACTGCAAGTTCTACTTGGAGAAGCTTAGCTGGCACTTGCTATGAAAGGGAAGCTCTTAGATGAAATTTTCATTTGATTAAATTAGCTTGCAATGGAATTTTTCAAGCCATAAGTGACCTAAATGCTGTGATATCTACCTGAGGTATCACTAGAAGATGGAGTTGAAGGCAATGATAGGGTGAGGGTTGGGCTGGTGGATTTCATGTTAATAATTCACTACATTCTGACTTGTCAATAAAGAGATTATAGTTACAAAACTCGCATTTCCTTAGTCAGCACTAAAATGATAAAGGCTACATGACTTTTACTACCTGGTTTCTTTAAAAAAATCAATTTCTAGCTACAAAATGCAAACTCTTCTACAATATAACAAGACAAAAGATACAGGTTGGATCAAAAAGGGGGATAAGTACATGTACTTTCCTACCCCAAAGTCCTTACTGGGCTGAAAGGTACTTTAAAGATTAAATAAATTCAAAACAAGTACAAAATAAAGGTTTACATAAATGGAGGCAAAGGATGCAAATTCATTTTATTTATTTATTTAAAGATTTTATTTATTTATTTTTAGACAGAGGGGAAGGGAGGGAGAAAGAGAGGGAGAGAAACATCAATGTGTGGCTGCCTTTCATGTGCCCCCTACTGGGGGCCTAATCTGCAACCCAGGCATGTGCCCTAGACTGGGAATTGAACCGGCGACCCTTTGGTTCACAGGCTGGCACTCAATCCACTGAGCCACACCAGCCAAGGCATCATTTTAAATATCCATGGAACTTTTAAACTTTGTGCTTTAGAGTGCCAAAAATTTTAAATTCCTGTACTAATCAGAATTGGTTTGAGTTGTTGTAGAATATGGACCTGGATCAAGGCAGGTCTGCCAGACTGGTATGGAAATAGGTTTTCATAAAGTCACAGGCAATGAATTTCAGGGACTCACATATAGGAGGATTTTTTAGTTGCAGTGGCTGTATATAGTGGAAAGGTGCACAGGTTGTATTTAGTGGAAAGGTGCATAGATGCCCCTGAAGAGGCTGCCACACTGCCTCATCCATGACGAGGTAGTTCAGCCCCATTTTGCTCTACCAGAAGTCCAGCCTCTGGGGCTGCAGGCCCACACATATCCTCACCCAACCCAGGAGGAGGACCAGGGCCCATGTGTGCTGGGTGATTACCTTGACATCAGCATCCGAAGCATCAGCAGTCTAGCTTAGTCTCTGTTCCCCTCCAACCCATTTGCAGTACTGTGCTTCCGCCTGTGTGGCTGCCATACCAGGCCCATGCCGATGCTACTGAGAGAGAGTGCACTTCAAACCTTTGTTAAGTTTTGATTATATCTTCTTGGGTTTAGGGAGGGGTAAGCTTTTTTTGAAACTAACTAGTCTTCTGCCTGGATCTTTCTTGGGGTTATGCTGATGCCTGCCCCTCTCCATTCCCTTTCTGGATCTTCTGGAGCTTCGTGCCCTTATTCTATACTATCCTTTTCCTATATTTTACCAGGATAGACTCTTCCTATTTATGTTGGCCATTTTGGCTCCTACTGTGCATGCCTCATAGTTTTGCTTCATCATCTGGCTTTTACTGTGCATACCTCAGCAGAGGAATGACCTCTCACTCTTTATCTGCCCCCCATTAATCTTTGAGGAAAGGGCTAATTGTTCCCTGGGGAGATTAGAAAGCTGGTTTTTTGGTGAAGCAATTCCAGCTATTCCCCAGAGTGTATGAATCTGTTGTTTCCTTGTTAATCTGGCTTAATTAGATGCCTGACTCCCTCCTCTTTCATTAATATCTAACTAGCTACTTACTGTAACGTAGTGACAAATAAACCTTGATATCTCAGTGACTAGACAAAGTTAAGCTTTACTTCTCACAGAGTCTGATGTGGATTGGGTGCTGTTCATCTGTTTAGTTCTACCTGGAACATGTGACCTCCTCCGTCACCTAGGCAGGGGAAGAGAGAGCTTTAAATCACCTTAGCACAAAAGCCACACATGTTGATTCTAACAACAACAGCAACAACAACAGACTTGAACCATGAAACCAAAAGCTGTTTTTCTAAAAATTTAAGAAGTATAATTGGTTAGGTGTGATTTTAAAACAAGAAAAACACAAGTGATATTAGAAATGATAAATGAAGCATACACAGACCCAAATAAGCTTTGTTAAATAATATTATATTCAACTTTTGCTAGGAATATTATGACTTTTTCAAGAAGAGATAAAATATAAATAAAAATAATTCCTGAATTTCTGATAGAATTTCTGAATAATTCATTTATAAGAATAACTAATAACTATAGGATAAATTGAAAACATAGCCAAAAGTTTATCCCTAAAAACAATAATAGGCCCAAATGATTTTATGAGTGAGTTCTATAAAATCTTCAAGAAACAGATAATCTTTATATTACATAAAGAATTCTGGAAGACAGAGAGATATGGAATGCCACCCAACTCATTTTACAAAACTGTCAGAATAATGATACTAAAACTGATCAAGGATAACACCAAAAGGGAACCATAGAATAATTTTATATATAATAAAAGCATAAACTTAGTGAGTATATACTATTGTGTCAGACATGTTCAAAGCCTTTTAGGCACTGTGCAGCCTCCCAAAATAATAGAGAAATTCCACTACTAGCAATGGTTGAATACATTGTTCAGTATAAAGCATCCCACTGAAAACAGCTAGAAAACTGGACAAATATTTTAAAACACTTTGAATTAATCAGGGAGCCAACAAAGAACAGAAGATTTTCAGGACTAAGATCCCAGAGAGGATGCAAGATCAGGGAAGGGAGTCTGGCATTTAGTAAGGTCTTACAATTTTAAGAAAGTGATGATTCTGAAAAGCTACAGATAAGTTCAGCAGTTGAGCTGCGCTTTTGGTAGATTCATGGAAATCAGTAAATTAAGAACTTAATGGATATGTTTAAGAACTGTTAAAATATAACTGAAGAGAAAACTCATGAAAAATAAGATAATTTTGAAGAAAAAAATTTCCACCTGAAACACAAAAGGATAAAATGATTGAAAATGCAGAAATGAAAGTAAGAAAGTATGGCACAGCATGAAAAAACTTAACATTTGTGGGTTTAGTATCCCAGAAGGAGAGGAGAGAGAAGCAATATTTGATATAGTAATGATTGAGAATTTTCTAAAACTGATAAAACACATAGAGTCAAAGATTCCAGAAGTCTTATAAACTCAAGCAGAATTTCCCCTATATATATCATCAAACAGCTGAAAGCCAAAGTCAAAGTGAAAACCTTAGAAGCAGCCAAAAAAAAAGAAAAAAAGACACACACCCTTCAAATGAGAAACTACAATATAAGATTGGAACTGACTTCTCAGAGGAACAAAAGAAGCCAGGAGCAAACAAAATGCCATTTAAAAAGTAATGAAATAAAGTAACTGCCAATTTTCAACTCTTTATTCATGAAGTTATCATTTACAAACTAAGCAAAAACAAAGACATTTTCAAATAAAAAAAGCAATTGAAAGACTTCATCACCAGGAGAATTGCACTAAAGGAAATACCTTTAAGGGTGTTCTTCACGCAGCAGGAACATAATCCCAAGTGGAAGCTAACAGATGCAAGACAGAATACAGAGCAATGGAAAAAGTGTTATTATTATATGGCAAAAATCTTAAATAGGATTATGTTAAAGTACTACAATGTTATATAAATAGTATATATTATAAATAGCACAAGTGGCTGGACAGAGTAAATAAAATTAAAGTGTTTCAAGGTCCCTGTACATCTCTGTACTAATTTATATTAACCTCTGAAAATTCAACCATGTATATTGCAACCTTTCAACTATCTGCTAAAAGAATAAGCAGATAAAAAATCTGTAAGTATATAGAAGATGTGAATATGGCTAGCACACTTGACAAAATTGACATTTATAAGATACTGCATTTAATAATGGCAGAATTCACTTTTTTTCCAGAGCACATGGAATAGTTACCAAAATTAAACATGTATTGGGCCATAAGCAAGATTCAAAGGACTGACAGCACAATCCCTATTGAAATACCAATGACATATTTCACAGATATAGAACAAACATTTCAAAAATGTATATGGAACCATAAACGACCCTGAATAACTATAGCAATTTTGCAAAAGAAGAACAAAGTAGCGGGGACCACAATACCTGATATCGTACTACATTACAAGGTCACTGTAATCAAAATAGTTTGGTACTCACATAAGAGCAGACACATAGAACAATGGAACAGAATGGAGCCCAGAAATAAACCCATGTCTCTATGGTCAATTAATATTCAACAAAGGGGACTGAAGCATAATATAGAGTAAAAATAGCCTCCTCAACAAATGGTGTTGGGAGATCTGGACAACTACATGCAAAAAAATGAAGCTCGACCACCAACTTACACAACACACAAAAATCAACTCAAGATGGATAAGAGACTTAAATATGAGTCAGGACACCATAAAAGTCCTAGAGGTGAACATAGGCAGGAAAATCTCAGATACTCCACACAACAATATTTTCGCCAATATGTCCCCTTGAGCAAGGGACATAAAGGAAAGAATAAACAGACGGGAATTCATCAAAATGAAAAGCTTCTGCATGGTTAAAGAAAACATAGGCAAAATGAAAAGGGAACAAAATGTATGGGAAAATATATTTAGCAGTGACACCTCTGATAAGGGTTTGATCTCCAAAATACATAAAGAACTCACAGGACTCCCCACCAGGAAGATAAACAATCCAATTAAAAAATGGTCAAAGGGCCTGAACAGACACTTCTCCAAGGAAGACATACAGATGGCCCAGAGACACATGAAAGGATGCTCAGCATCACTAGCTATTAGAGAGATGCAAATTAAAACCACAGTGAGATACCACTTCACACCAGTCAGAATGACCATCATAAACAAATCAACAAACAACAAGTGCTGGCAAGGCTGTGGAGAAAAGTGAACCCTAGTGCACTGTTGGTGGGAATGTAGACTGGTATAGCCACTGTGGAATATAGTATGGAATTTGCTCAAAAAACTAAAAATGGAACTGCTTTTTGACCCAGCAATTCCACTGCTGGGATTATATCCTAAGAACCCTGAAATACCAGCTCAAAAGATCCTATGCACCCCAATGTTCATAGCAGCACAATTTACAATAGCCAAGTGCTGGAAGCAACCTAAATGCGCATCAGTAAATGAGTGGATCAAAAAACAATGGTACATTTACACAATGGAATACTATGCAGCAGGAAGAAAGAAGGAGCTCCTACCCTTTGCAACAGCATGGGTGGAACTGGAGAGCATTATGCTAAGTGAAATTAGCCAGGTGGTGAAAGACAAATAGCATATGACCTCACCTATACCAGAGACACCAAAATAAAGAACAAACTGACAGTAACCAGCATGGAGGGAAGAGGGGAATAACTGGATGGTGGGGGAAAAGGGGAAAGATCATCAGGGAACATGTATAAAGGTCCCATGGGCAAAGCCAAAGGGGGTAGGATTGAGGGTGCGAGGTGGGGCGGGGGAAAGTGGTGGTGGTAAAATGGAGACAATTAAAAAAAAATCAGCCAGTCAAAAAAAATGTGAAAAAAAGGTATATATGTACATATATATACCCATATATGTTTTAATAAACAGAAAAGAATACAAAAATAAAAATAAAAAGCAATGCAAAAGAAACAAAAAGTTTCAAAGGACTGAAATGAAGCATAGTGAATTGCCTGACTTTAGCAGGATTGAGCTAAAAATCAATCATAAAAAGATAACTAGACAATTTCCACATGTTTAGAAATTAAGCAACACATTTCTAAATAACAAATGTGTCGAAAATGGAATCACAGCTGCAATTAGCAAATACTTACAACTGAAAAAAAAAACGTAATGGAAAGGAAAGGACAAACTATCATTACATGCATTTCTAATGATAAAATCGAAGAAAATCAACCAGAAATACAATGAAACTAATATGCTCTCAAAGAGATAGCTGATTATCACATAAAAATCAATAATTTTGTCCTACACTAGTAAAAGCTAATTAGAAATATTGTGGTTAAATACAAATGCCATATGATTTCACCTATAAGTGGAGACTAATCAACAGAACAAACAAGCAAGTTAAATGTAACAGGAGGCATTGAAGTGAAGAACAAACTGACAGTGAACCGAGGAGTGGGGGGAGGGGAAGATGGGAGTGGGGGCGGGGACAGGGGAAGGGTGGTCAAGGAACATATATGGGGGAGTCATGGACAAAGTCAAGGGTGGTTGGCGTCGAGGGTGGGGGGAGAATGGACAAAACTGTACTTGAACAACAATAACAAATTTAAAAAATGTCGTGGTAAAAATATTCCACATAATAGCAAGAAATACTATGAATACTTAGAAAGAAGCCTAATAAGAAATGTAATACTTTATTGATGGGTAGAAAGACATAAATGGGGAATTTATGAGCCTAGAATGAAATGTAGTGTAGGGTTAAAGAATACTGATTCTGATCCTGGCTCTAGGAAATCTGGAGCCCAGACTGTTCAAGTTGAAATTCTGGCTCTGCCACTTCCTATCAGTGTGACCTTGGCAAGTTACTTAACCCTTTATGCCTTAGTTTCCTTTATCTGTAAAGTGCCAGTAATCATGATGGTCTCTGCCTTATAGAAGCAGGACTAAATCAGTACTGTCCTATGACTAGCCTATATAACCCTGCTCCCTTGAGCCCCAGATTCAACTCTTCCCATTTTTCCTTCACTGTAGCACTTACTACCCTCTAAAATGCTATATTATTTACTTATTTCTTATATTTAGTGTTTATTACCTACCTACTTCTATATATATATACTCCTCAAGGGCTAGAATGTTCATTACTTTTTCCCAATTTAAAAATGTCTACTTTTTTTGCAAATGTATGTCAAATGCTTAGAAAATTATGTGGCACATGGCAGAGAATAGTACCTGACACATAATAGGCACTATTATTACAGTAAAGATGTCAATTGCCTTAAAATTAAAAATGTAATTCAATTCCAGTGGATATCCCAGTGAGTTATTTTATAGAACTCGAGAAGCTGATTCTAAAATTCATTAGAAAGAGAAAGTGGATAACAACAGCCAAGGAAAATTTTACAAAGAACGTGGAGGAAGGGCTTGTCTTGTTATTAATTAACATAATGAGTTACTGGAACAGGAATAGGCAAATAGATCCATGAGATAGTACACCTTTGGGGGGTGTGTGTGCACGCGCGCGCGCGCGCGTGTGTGTGTAAAGATGGAATTTCATATAAGTGAGGTAAGAATATACTGTCCCGTGCATATCGTTTGGATAATTGGCTGTTGATTATCAATGTATGAGATTACTTCTACACACTACAAGCTTAAAAACAATTCTCAATGGTTTAAATAGCTTCTGTTTTTGATCATCTATCATCATGCTTTTTAAATCAATATTTTCTCGTTACTCCTTGCAACAATTTGGAGGTAGTTATATATAAGCTCTATCGATGTATTAACTTGGGCCCCAAATCCAAACAGCCCTGGTTTTGACTCTTGCTTCTGCTACTAATTTCCTTTATGTCCTGAGCAAAGCACTTCCCCTTTAAGTGCTTGGTTCCATTGGCTACAAAGTGAGAAGGTTTTATTAGATTAATTGATTAATATCCAGACTTACGTTCAACTATAAGCTCTTGAACTCCTGCAACTATTTGGTGATCTTTACTAATCCTTAAATTACTTTTGGTCTCTTTTTTATATTTGAGGAAACTAAAGTTCAGAAGAAAGAATACTTTGTCTAGGACATCACAGCCAACAACTGCTTATTCTAGTTTGAGTATGGTTTGGCTATTAATAAAGAGGCCTGGTGGATCAAGCTAGGAGTTTATTTTTTCCCACTAACATCAGCATAGTATTGGGCAGCTCAGGGTCAGCATGGCAGCACCTAGCCATGGGAGGTCCTCAAAGACCCTGGCTTCTTATCTTTATGCTTTGTCATTCTGAGTGCTGTATTCCAGTCTCAGTGGTGCCTCAGAGGCTCCAGAGGGTTACTGTAATTCAAGCCATGAAGTGATGGGGAGCGTAGAGAAGTGAAGTGTCCCTGTCTCCAAACCAAGTCAATTGACTCTGAAGAGCTCTCCCAGAAATCCTACCAAGAATTTCAGCTCACTTGCACTGCCATGGACAAGTGAGGTTGGAAATACAATTTATTGAGTTGAGTGCTTTTTAAACTTTATTATTGACACTATTACAGATGTCCTCAACTTCCCCCTTTTTGATGACCTCCACCTAGCCCCTGCCCTCCTTTCTGTCTAGCTATCACCACACTGTTGTCTGTGTCTATGTATTATATATATTTTTTCAGAATACATATTTTTGAACACATCTATTCTAGAGATCTTAAGAAATGTGTATTTTTTTGCTAATCCCTTCACCTTCTTTCATCCAGTCTCTCTTTCCCCCCTCTGCCATGACAGCTATCAGTCTGTTCCATGTATCCATCTCTCTGTTTCTATTTTGTTCATCAGTTTATTTTGTCATTAGATTACACATGTAAGTGAGATCATGTGGCATTTGTCTTTCTCTGACTGGCTTATTTCATGTAACATAATAGCCTCCAGGTCCATCCATGCCATCACAAAAGGTGAGGTTTCCTTCTTTTTTAAGGCTGAGTAGTATTCCATTATATAAATGTACCACAACGTTTTTATCCACTAATTTACTGATGGGTACTTAACCGTTGTAAATAGCGCTGCTATGAACATAGGGGGACATATGTGTTTTGGTATTCTTAGGATATATCCCCAAAAGTAGAATCACTGGGTTAAAAGACAGTTCCATTTTTAATTTTCTGAGGAAACTCCATACGGTTTTCTACAGTGATTGCACCAGTCTGCATTCCCTCCAACAGTGCACTAGGGTTCCCTTTTCTCCACATCCTTGCCATCACTTGTTGTTTGTTGATTTGTTTATGATGGCCATTCTGACAGGTATGAGGTGATATCTCATTGTGGTTTTAACTTGCATCTCTCTGATGGCTCGTGATGTTGAACATTTTTTCATATGTCTGTGAGCCATCTGTATGTCCTCTTTGGAGAAGTGTCTATTTATGTTCATTGTGCATTTTTTACTTGGATTGTTTGTCTTCCTGGTGTTGAGTTGTATAAGTTCATGATATATTTTGAAAATTAACCCCTTATCAGATATATAATTGGCAAATATGTTCTCTCATACAGTGGGTTCCTCTTTCATTTTGTTGATGTTTTCTCTTTTTACTGTTTATTACAGTTGTCCCATTTTTTCCCCCTTTGTCCCTGTCCACTCAGCCCACCCCTCCCTCCCTCAGCCAATTCCTACTCCATTGTCCATGTCCATGGATCATTTATACATGTCCTTTGACTAATCCCTTCCCCTTCCTCCCACCTTTCTCCCACTCCTTCCTCCCCTCTTACATCTGCCAGTCTGTTCCATGTTTCCATGTCTCTGGTTCTACTTTGCTGTTTAAAAATTTAGAAAATATATTTATTATTTTTAGAAAGAGAGGAGGGGGGAAGAGAGAGAGAGATGTGAGAGAGAAACATTGATTGGTTGCTTCCCATGGCCCTGACCAGTGATCGAACCCCCAACTTTTTGGTGTACAAGATAATGCTCCAACCAACTGAGCCACACTGGCTAGGTTTGTTAATGGTTTGTTGTTTTTTTTTTGCTGTGCAAAAGCTTTTTAGTTTGACATAGTCTCATTTGCTTATTTTTTTCCTTTGTTTCCCTGGCCCTAGGAGAGATATTGGCAAAAATGTTGTTACCAGAGATGTTTGAGATTTTACTGTCTGTTTTTTTCTAGGATTTTTATGGTTTCACAACTTAAAGACTTTTACCCATTTTGAGTTTATTCTTGTGTACTGTGTAAGTTGGTGGTCTAGTTTCATTTGTTTGTATATACCTGTCCAATTTTCCCAACACCATTTATTGAAAAAACTGCCTTTACTCTGTTTTATGCTCTTGCCTCCTTGTCAAATATTAATTCACCATAAAGGTGCGAGTATATTTTTTGCTCTCTGTTCTGTTCCATTGATCTATATGCCTACTCTTATGCCAGTACTGGGCTGTTTTGATTACAATGGTCTTATAGTATTGTTTGATATCAGGTATTGTGATACCTCCTGCTTTGTTCTTTCTCAAGATTGCCAAGGCTATTTGTGGTCTCTTGTGGTTCCATATAAATTTTTGGAATATTTATTCTATATCTGAGAAATATGTCATTGGTATTTTAATAGGAATTGCATTGAATCTATAGATTGCTTTGTGTAGTATGGATATTTTAATGATGTTAATTCTTCCAGTCCATGAACATGGTATATGCTTCCACTTATTTGTATCTTCCTCAATATCGTTCCTCAATGTCCTATAGATTTCTGTGTACAGGTCTTTTACCTCCTTGGTTAATTTTATTTCCAGGCACCTTATATTTTTTGTTGCAATAGTAAATGGGATTGTTTTCTTTGTTTCTCTTTCTGATAGTTCATTATTGGTGTATAAAAATGCTACCAATTTCTGAATATTAATTTTGTATCCTGGTTCTTTGCTGTATTCATTTCTTAGATCTAGTAGTTTTTGATGGAACCTTTAAGATTTTTCTATGTACAATAAAATGTCATCTGTGAATAATGACAGTTTTACTGCCTTCTTACCAATTGGGATGCCTTTTATTTCTTCTTCTTGTCAGATTGTTATGGCTAGGACTTCCAGTACAACGCTGAATTAGAGTGGTAAAAGTGAACATTCCTGTCTTGTTCCTGATATTAAGGGAAACATTTTTAGTTTTTGCCTATGAATATGGTGTTGGCTGTGGGTTTGTCATATATGGCTTTTGTTATGATGAGGTATGATCCCTCTGTACCCACTTTGCTGAGAGTTTTATCATAAATAAGTGCTGGATTTTATCAAGTGTTTTTTATACATCTATTGATATGATCATGTTATTTTTATCTTTCATTCTGTTTACATGATGAATCACATTTATTGATTTGTGAATATTGTGCCAAACTTTCATCCACAGAAAAAATCCAGCTTGATCATGGTGTATGATCTTTTTAATGTATTGCTGTATTCAGTTAGCTAATATTTTCTTGAGGATTTTTGCATCTATGTTCATTAAGGATATTGCCTATGATTTTCTTTCTTTGTAGTGTCTGTACCTGGTTTGGGAATTAAGGTAATGTTAGCCTCATAAAATGAACTTGGAAGTCTTCCTCCTTCTTGAATTTTTTGGAATAGTTTGAGAAGGATTGGCATTTATTCGTTTTTGAATGTTTGGTAAAATCTGCCCATGAAGCCATCCAGTCCCAGACTTCTGTTTGCTGGGAGTTTTCTTTTTTTTAATATTTTATTTATTTATTTTTAGAGAGAGGGGAAGAGAGGTAGAGAGAGAGGGAGAGAAACATTGATGTGCCAGAGAAACACTGATTGGTTGTTTCTTGTATGCTACCAGTCGGGGACCTGGTTGCAACCCAAGCATGTGCCCTGAATAGGAATCAAACCAGAGACCTTCAGTTTGCAGGAGAATGCTCAACCCACTGAGTCACACCAGTCAGTGCTGTTTGCTGTGAGTTTTTGATTACTGCTTCAATTTTATTAGTTGTAGTTGGTCTATTCAGTATTTTTGATTCTTCCTGATTCAGTTTTGGAAGATTTTAAGTTTTTAGAAATTTATCTGTTTCACACATGTTATCCAATTTCTTGGCCTATAGTTGTTCATAGTATTTTCTTACAATCCTTAATATTTCTGTGATGTCAGTTATTTCTCCTTTTTCATTTCTGGTTTTACTTATTTGGTTACTCTCTTTTTTTTCTTGGTACATCTAGTTAAGGCTCATCAATCTTGTTTATCTTTTCAAAGAACCAGCTATTGGTTTCATTGATCTTTTGTTGGTTTTTGGTGTTGATGTAATTTATTTTTGCTCTTATTTATGATTTCCTCCCTTCTACTTACTTTGGGTTTTGTTTGTTATTCTTTTCCTAGTTCTTTTAGGTATAGGGTTAGATTGTTTATTTGAGATTTTTCTTGTTTCTTGAGGTAGGTCTGTAATGCTATTAGCTTTCCTCTCTGGGATTGCTTTTTCTGTGTCTCGTAGATCTTGGATTGTTGTATGTTCATTTTCATTCGTTTCCAAGTAATCTTTTATTTCTTGCTTGATCTCATTGTTAGCCAATTCATTGTTTAATAACATGCTATTTAGCCTCCATGTGTTTGAATGTTTTTCAGTTTTTTAATTGTAATTGATTTCTACTTTTATACTATTGTGATCTGAGAAGATGCTTGATATGATTTCAGTTTTCTTGAATTTGTTAAGACACATTGTGTCCTAAAATGTGATCACTCTTTAAGAATATTCCATGCACACTTGAGAACAATGTATATTCTGCTTTGGAATGAAATATTCTGTAAATATCAATTAAATCTATCCAATCCAGTGTATCATTTAACATCACTGTTACCTTGTTGATGTTTTATTTTTTGGTCTGGAAGATCTATCCATTGATGACAGAGGGTGTTAAAATCACCTATTATGATTGTATTGATATTAATCTCTCCCTTAATGTCCACCAAGATTTTCCTTATATATTTAGTTGCTCCTAAATTGGGTGTATATATCTTTATAAGGATTATATCCTCTTATTGGATTGATTCCTGTAGTAATATATAGTGACCTTCCTTGTGTCTTGCTATGGTCTTTTTTTGATGGCTATTTTGTCAGATGTAAGTATTGTTACTCCAGGTTTTCTTTGTTTCCATTTGCATGAAGTATTTTTCCATCCCTTCAGTTTTAGTCTGTGTGCATCTTTTGTTCTGAGATGGGTGTCTTGTAGGCAGCATATATATGGGTCATGTTTTCTTGCCCATTCAAGCTTAGTGTATTGTTGTCTGAAGTCAGTTAGTAGGGAAGAAGGGGAGAATAAATATTGATCTGATGACTAGCATTTTTGCTACAGTGGCAACTCCTCAATACCAGGTATACTGATTCAAGGCAATGCTCTTTTCCTTAAATCTATAAGCCTGACCCTTAGATTTGAAGTGACAAGGTGTAGAGAGAGACCAGGGTAAATTTCATGGAGGAAATAGCATTTGGGTTGTACTTGCAGTGATCATTAGAAGCAAGGATTTAGGGAGTGCACTGCTGTGGAGGGAATGAGTTGGTCATAGACTTGGAGGTGAGGGGTAGATGAGAGAAAAAATGTGGCTTGGGTTGACCAGGGACCAGAATGAATAATGGAGACTGGCAGGAGCCCAGGTTGCTAGTAGGTAGAATTGTAAAGCATAGTTTCTTACAGCCCCTGTCTTAAGGACATTATTTGCTTGTGGACCCTTGCACCCCACTCGCACATACACAAATTCTGGAAGGGCAGAGTTGGAAACAGGCGACAGGATGGAGGAGATAATCATTTAGGTAGAGAGTTGGCTCAGCTCAAAAAGTTAGCTCCCACTTGCCTGTCCAGGGTTTTTAGTGTCTCTCCTTTGAGTTTGGGGAGTGGTTTTTATACTTTGCTGCACATTAGAATCACCTGGAATTATCTTTAGCAAATACTCCTTCTGACCTCAGAGATTCTGATTTGATTGGTATGGGGTATTATCTGGGCATCTGAGTTTGACAAAGCTCCTTAGGTGATTGGAATGTTTAACCAAATTTAGGACTCATTCGTTTAAGGCATTGAGGACTAAATGTTAACAAAGAATGAATTATATTTGACACAATTATACTGTTATTATATATAACATTATATATAATAGTACATATTATCATTATCAATACAATTTCCTATCAGCTTCCCCAAAGGCGGGTGGGTTAGCTGGGATGCAATGTTACAGCCGCCTAGTCTGCACCACTGCGCAACTCAAAGGTTTCACATAGCAAGAAAGTTGCCTCCTTCCTTGCTAGAGGGTGCCATATTTGGCAATGTCTGACTTGGAGGTGATGTGTGCTCCATTAACACTTTCACAAAATGTGTTAGCATACATCTGAGGCCTTCTGGGTTGAAAATCCAACACTAGCAATTGCAAACACGAGTCTCCTGTGATTTAAAAAGTACTTATAATTAAATCCCTTCTCCTTTCCATCCCCTACCTTCACTCCTTTGCAACTAGCTTCCTGCTTTTTCAGGCAGAGGGGCTGGAGAGAGCGAGGAGAAGTACAACAATCTATGTAAATTAATTCATCATCAGTAAAATTTTCAACACCCAGTGTAAATTTCTCTGGGTTCAAAGTTGTAGCAGATAAGCATACAATTAACCTGAGAACCTACTGGTGAGGAAAGAGTGTGGGTGAGGTGTTCACAGAGGTCACAGTCAGGATCATTTTGCAAATGGGAGGGGAGGCTAAGAGTTAGTGGTCTGACAACCTCCTCCTCCTCCTTAGTGTTTAGGGTGTTTAGATGAAATTGCTACTGCTGGCAATGGAGATCGACAATTTGAAGAGCTGATAGTACCTTGTTTGTTGATTGAATTTATTTATAAGCCACGATTTGGAACATGATTCAAGGTAGTTTATAAAAAAGACATAACATTAAAAAAAGACATGGCATGGTACCTAAGCTATTTAGTAGAGAAAGTTGAATTAAATAACATTTGATACTTCAATATCTCCTCCTCAAATGCTCACCATAGCAATAGTTCTGGAGTCCACCCAGAGTGGGATGGTCTAGTCCAATTATTAAACTATTGCAAGAAAAGTTTGAGCAAAAGAGATTGGCTACTATAGCAGTCCCCTTTTCCCAAAGTATTTTCCCTTCAAGGGAAGGGGATAAGAAGAGTGAAAGATAAGGTGCAGGAAGAGGAAAAAGAATGATTGTTGGTCTGTAGCTAGAGGCTTTCATTACTCCAGTGAAGGCCAGGTTTGCTGAAGAAAGAGGACTATCTATGAAGGTATGGGTCTAAAGGTTAATAGGCTGGCTATAACAAAAGCTTTATTAAGGACACTCTCACAAAAAGATAAGTAAGTCAGAGAAAGTGAGAAAAAAAGGAGGCAGTTGGAGAAGGGCATGAATGACTTTCAAGACACAATTCTGGATGAGTTAAAAGAAGACACAAGGTAAGTGAAGTAAAAGGGCTCAATATTTACCTAATTCTAACTATATGCCATACACTGTTCTAAATGTTTTACATGTATTAACTCATTTATTCTCACAATAATATTGTGAAATGGGTACTAGTATCATCATCCTCATTCTGTAGCTGAAGAAATTATAGGCAAAAAGAAGTTAGTAATTTGCTTAAGGTCAAATACTAGTAAGTGTTGGAACCAAAATTTGATTCTAGGAAACCTGATTCTGGACCCCACTGTCTTAGCTAGTGGTGTTCAAAGTGTGGTTTCTGGAAGAAATGCAAACTCTGAAGCCTTCCCCCAGACCTGCTGACTTAGCTATTCTATGGTGGAAGCCAGCAATTTGACATAACTGATCTCTCTCTCTCTCTCTGTCTCTGTCTCTCTCCCTATCTCTGTCTCTCTATCTCTCCACCTTGGGATCTTTGTTGTTTTTGTGAGACCCAAAAGCAGAATTTGCTTCTCTTAGAACAAGCAATGAGGTGTCAAGTCCTCCTCATGCTGCATCTCTCTGACTCAGCTGGGGAAGTTTCTCCAATTTTAAGGACTTGTGTGATTAGATTTGGTTTATCTAGATAAACCATCATGATCTCCCTATCTTAAGACCACATCCTTAATCACATCTGCAAAACCATTTTTGCCATGTACTGTAACATATTCACTGATACCAGAGATTAGGATGTGAATATATTCGGGAGGTCATTATTCTGTCTACCATAATTTACAAGTTTTTTCCATGTGCTTCTAATTTTTTCTCTGCTTTTACAAATAAGTCTATGTTTGTGTGTATGTGTGTGCATAGCTCTACATATTTTCTTTTTGTGTGTGTGTTTTTAAATAAACAAGGATCTTATTAGACATTGCGTTTTGCAATTTGCTTTTTGTTCACTCTACTGTATATCGTAAGCATGTTTCCAAATCATTACATACAGTTCTGTCTCATTCTTTGGAATGTCTATCCTGTGGTCCAGATGTTTGCATAACCATTTCTTTAATGTACTGTCATTAATGGACATGTGAGCAGCTTCTATTTTTTATTGTTTAAAGTACAGAGGCAGTGACTATAATTGTACATTTCTGCACTTTTGACCTCTGTTTCATCCTCTACACAGCAGCCAGTGTGTACTCATTTTAAAATATAAACCTACTCAATTCCTTTCACTATCTTCCCATCTCACTTCCTTACGGTGATCTACCAGAGTCATCAGGATCTGGCTACCTGCCACCTCCATGACCTCTATTTATCCTATTCCTCACTTTATTCCAGCCACAGTTACTTTTCCTTAAACACAATAAGCCCCTTTCTGCCTCAGAACCTTCAGATTTTCTGTGTGGCTCATCCCCTGATTTGTTTCAGGTCTCTCTTACATGTCACCTTATTAGAGAAGTGCTCCCTGACTGTCCACTCAATAAACAATGGCATCCTCACTTTCCTCTATAACTTTACTCCCTTTATTCTGCTTTCTATTTTTTGTTATGCATTATTTGATACATGTGAAGTGCATGCAATATAATGCATGCCATGTATATTTATGTTATGAATGAGTATGAACAAAGCAATAAAATGAACACAACTGTACTTTATTTTCTGCCAGAGCATTGATCACTACCTGATATAATTTTTGTGGTCTCACTCACTACTGGAATGTAAGAACCCTACGAGACTACAACTTTGAGTTGTACACAGCTGTCTTTTCAGTGTCCAGCTCAGTGTCTAGCACATAGTAGGTGTTTGGCATTTGTTGAACAAATACATTTGTAAAGATAGACTACTATAGGTATAATTTCTAGGTCAAAGGAATTTCAAATTACCCTTTAAAAGATCATACTACTATACATACTCTCACAAATGGTATATTATTTCCATTTTAATAACTTTTATGTGAGATCCTGTTTTTGAAATATGTAGGTTGTTATAAATAAAAATGAGTCACAGAATTCTGGCAGTAAAGAATCACTTTTTTTTTTCCTTACAGAGGATGGTGCCAAAAGCTTGATGATGGGGAAGTTTATCTCCATCTTCTTTTCTTCAATTTGGGAGTAGGAGGGCATCTCCCTTGCAGTATTTTGAGGCCAAAACACAAGGTAAGAGCAAGGCAAGGGGAGAGAATACATTACTGTCTGTTAAAGGGATTAAATGTTAAATATAATCAGACAAAATGTTATCTTCTCAGGGAACCCTTTTCACACTAGTCTATATAATATTGTAACCCTCCATCACATTGATTTTTATCAGTTATATTGAGGTTTCATTTACATAAAGTAAAATTCATAAATTTTAACAGCTTGACTACGTCTTTATTTTATATATTTATTTATCTTTATCCTCACCCAAGGACATTTTTTCCCATTGCTTTTAGAGAGAGAGGAAGGGAGGGAGGAGGGGAAAGAGAGAAATATCCATGTGAGAGTGGAGCATTGATTAGTTGCATCCTGCATGTGCCCAGACCGAGAACTGAACCCACAGACTAGGCATGTGCCCTGCCTGGGACTTGAACGTGCAACTCTTCGGTTATGGAATGACATTCTAACCAATTGAGCCACACCAGCCGGTGTTTAAATTCACTGTTTGTCCATCCTTTTTAATTCTAAAATTAACTCTAATTGCATCTTTTAATTTGGATAGTGTGAAAAATTTATTCTCACAGGAGGAAAGCTATTTGGAAGTCCATTTAAAGCATTGGGTAATTTTTTTTTCTTGAAAGTTGATTGTGTTGAACAAGGAACTAAGATGAATATGAAAACATAAGTTTGGAATGAATAATGTCTCCCTTTAAAACTCCAACCTCACATGATCCCACTATCCTTTTGGTTTCTTTTGCTTAGTTGCATCATGCTGGTCTTTTCAAAACTAGCTTGGCTAAACACTAAGAGAAGCCAATAAAAACTGTCAGAATCCAAATGGCCACAGGAAAAGATGTTTAACATAATTAACCACTAGGGAAATTCAAATTAAAACCAAAATATGATGCCACTATACATAGTATAGCCAAAATAAAAAAAATATTGACAACACCAAATGCTGGTGAGGATGCAGAGAAACTGGATTACTCCTAGATTGCTGGTAGAATGTAAAAGGGTAAAGCTACTCTAGAAAACATTTTAGCAGTTTCTTAAAAACTAAGCATGCAACTACAATACAACTCAGCATTTGTATCTATGGGCACTTATCCCAGAACAATGAAAACTTATGTTCCCACGAAAATCTGTACAAAAAAGTTTATAGCCAAATATTGGGGAAAACACCCCCATGTGTCCTTTTATAGGTATATGGTTAAACAATTTGTGGTACAACCATGCCATGAAATAAATTCAGCAGTAAAAAGGAACACACTATTGATACAACAACTTGGATGGATATCAAGGGCATTACGCTGAGTAAAAAAAAAAGAAAAAAAAAGAAAGAAAACCTAATCTCAAATGGTTACATAATAGATGATTCTATATATATAACATTTTTGAAATGAGAAAATTTGAGAGACAGAGAACAGATTGGTGGTTGCCAAGGGCTGGAGATGGAGATACGAAGTTGAGAGGGGAATGGGCAAGGTTATAGAAGGGCAACATACAAGGTCCTTGTGGTGATAGGGCATTCAGTATCTAGATTATCAAGGTGGCAAGATAATAAACATACATATACATGTACAAATGAGTACAGATAAAACGGGAAATCTGAATAAAATAGGTTGATTGCATCAATGTCAATATCCTAGTTGTGATATTGTACTACAGTTTTGCAAAATGTTACCACTGGAAGAAATTAAATAAACTGTACAGGGGAACTCTGTATTATTTCTTGCAACTGTGTTGGAATCTACAATTATCTCAGTAAAAATTTAGTTAAAAATACCAATGGCACAAGGTTCTCAAGCCAGTTTTCTGAACTACAGTAACTGATATCAAGTTTTATAAGGCAGGCATGCTTTCATAATTAATTCGCCAGGCTTCCAATCCCCTAGTTAATCTTCATGCTATAGAAGTCATCTTATTTTTCCACTTTTCAGGAACCAATCAATGTGTCATCTTTTTGAACATGTTCAAAAGTCCAGATTCTAACACTTTCAAACTAGGACTCTCCCATTCAGCTCTGTTTTCTAATTTGAGGGACCCATCTCACTTACAGATGACTGGAAACAATGAATGGCTGTAAATTTCAGGTGAAATTTGATCTTCAGGAGTGGCAGCCATGAAAGTGCACTGCTTGGGTCTCCCTTCAAAAAAATAATTTGCAATACAGTGAGCTGATACCCTCTGAATATAGCAACTTCAGGATCTGCCTTAGTGTTTGAAGGGAGGCAATGCTCTTCCCAGGAGGCCTCCAGCCAATGACTAGGCATTGTGTAGTTTCTAGCGAATGACCCTTTCTGTCCAATGGGAGATGCTTCTAATGGGTAGCCTTTGCTCCAGATCTCCCCATTGGGTTTGCAAAGAGTTTCTCAGATCTGCATTTTGATCTGAAACTCTCCCTGCCAAAACTTGCTTCCTACACACTTTCCTTTTGAAGATGTCAGAGTTGCATTATAATCTGAAGGCTCTTCCTACTTCACTCCTTTATCTTTCACAGGCATTACTTCCCCATAAACTTCTTGCACTCCTAACCTCCTTCTCAAGATCTGCTTCCCTCCCTGACTACTGTAGCTCAGTGGGTTGGGTGTTGTCCCACAAACTGAAAGGTCACCAGTTCGATTCCCAGTCAAAGCACATACACGTCTGGGTTGCTGACCAGGTCTCTGGTTGGGGGCATGCAAGAGGCAACCAATTGATGTTTCTCTGGCACATGGAAGTTTCTCTCCCTCTCTCTCCTTCTCTTCCCCTCTCTCTAAAAATAAATAAATAAAATCTTAAAAAAGTGATGTGCTTCCTGGAGACACAAACTGACATAAAATAAAAATATTTTCAATAAGCCTTTCAGTTATAGGCCCACATATAGGAATTCTTTATCTGAACAGTAACCATTATTCTGCAACAACTATGAGCATTCATTTGTAGATGGTTGTTTTTTCATGTTGGTGGCTATAGTAAGTATGATCAGATGCTGTATAAAGTAATGTTAGTCTAAGGTAATAGGTGGCTGAAGTGAAATACAGATAAAACAAGGAGGTCAGTGGGATTAAAGAGTGGGGAGGAACAGTGCATTAGTGCATTCACTGAGACATCATTATGGATGTCAATGTTACAATGTCAAACACTGGACACAGTTGGGAAAGAAGAACCTCAGCAGTTACATGAGACACCTACTTATTAGATTGGTTAAACTTCACATTTCTTGAAAATTAAGTGGTAATTTCATTAAGGCCAAAGGTCACAATCAGCACAAGGACTCTTCCAATTTCCTCCATTCTGCCCTAGAGAAAGATTTTGACTGAAGCTAGTAGCCTAAAATTATTGCAAGAATATTACAGACTTTTGATTTTTAAAAATCCAGGAAACCTAGGGGTTCCTGAGCAGCATATACATATTTAATCTGAAAGTCATATTTCATATTTCGGAAAAGGTGCCCCTCCTCACATACCTCCCCTACCCTTTTAAGAAAATATTTCATTTGTTTTACTTTTTTTGATATATGAGATTTTCTGTCATGTAATTTTGACCCTACTTACCACAACCAGAATTCATGCTGACAGATTGTCTGGCCATGGTGGGCCAAGTAGAGAAAGAAAATAACTGTATTTGGTCAGGATGTTTTCTTCTTTGATCTGAATGAAAATTAGAGCTGTGTAAATTAGTTTATTTTGTACTTTATTAAAAGTTCTGATTATTTTACCATTTTATTTTTTGCTGTTCATTTGGATTTTGAATTCATGATATTTTAATCATTCAAAGTTTATTTTGAGTAAATTAATGTAGGATTCAATTTCATTTTCTAAATTAAAGATCTCCAGAATAATCTAGGTATTGGAAAGCTGGGTAATGTGTATTGTTAGCAACATAACTGGCTCTACTACTTCTATTTTAATTGTGATGTAAAAAGTATCAAGAATATTTAGACTACAGATAGACTTAACCTGACATTTAACTCTCAGACCGAAATCATTCATTGATTTGTTAATTCTCTGAACAAAGTTTTGAGTACTTATTGCATACCAGACATTATTCTAGGTGTTGGAGTTGCCACAGCAAATAAAACAATATCATCACCCTAACTGAAGTTTGTAGATTGATGGGAGAAAGAGACATACTATTAGAATTATAATTTTGGATCTTTATAAGTGCATTGAAAAAAAAAACAGAACATGGTAATGGGTTAGAGAGATATAAACCATTCTGTCTTAGAAATGGTAGTCATTCTCCAAGGAGAGGACATTTGGACAGGAATATGAATGAAGTGAGAGTAACCTATGAAGATATCTAAGGTAAGAGTTATTCAGGCTGAAGAAACAGCAAATGCAAAGGCCCTGAGGTAGGAATTGCTTGGTATGTGTGAAGTATAGTAAAGAGACTGCCATGTTTGCGGTGTAGTGAGTTCAAAGAAGTCAGCAGGAGTGGGATATTGTAGGGCTCTATGCCATGGTAAGTACAATAATTGTTTCTAAGCATAACACTTACATCATTTTTATCACCTTTATCAGTTAGTCATCACATTTGTCAGCATTGTCTATTAATGTCTGATCCCCTCACCCTAAATTACCTTTGGATTATTTAACACACATTTGCTATGTACTTATTTTGAGTTAAAAACACTGCTCATTGTGTTGGCCGTGGAATAAAAAGAGAAAGAATACCTAGTCTCTGTCCTTTGATTGCTAACAGTTTGATGAAGAAATGCAGACACATTCAATGTAATCATTTTCTTTTTGTTAGCATTATCGACTTTGAGAGAAGTGTGAGGCACTATGGGAATTCATTTTGCTAATTTCCTCATTGTAATGTAGTGATTATAGCATTAATTCCACATGAAAATAATTTCTTACATTTTTATAGTGTTTATAGTATATAAATCATTTTTATATTATGGTTACAATTCTTACTGAAATAAAATATTTTTTCTATACACAGAAACATTTATGAATCTTTTAAACATAATATTAAACAGAAGAAACTAGGAACAAAAAACACAGACGATATGACTGAATTTATATAAAGTCCAAACCCAGGCCAACCTAAGAGTTAGTGGCAGAAGGCAGGACAGGGGAAGTGAGGAGGAAGAAGCTACATACAGAGGCTCCAGAGTTGCAGGTGATAATCCATCCCTTGACCTGGGTGATTTTTTTTATTGAGATGCCATTGACATATAACATCACATAGGTTTAAGGTACACTCTGTGATATTTATATGGCAAAGTTCAATTTGTGTACATAAATGATTTGTGCAATTTTCAGTATTTGATAAATAAAAAACATCAATAAAACATTCAGAAAAATGATGCATAGGAGTAAGTAAGATGCTCAGTGCAACTTAGTAAGCAGTATGATCCCAAGGTGCAACAGGATCTATTTGATTCTGATGCCCATGCTCATACTTTACTACACACTTTTGCCTTCATACATGGTCATTCTAATGCTATCTCTAATGTCAGGTTCCCTGCAGTCTGAGGCATGCTCCCACTTTCTGTGGTGCCCACTGATTGATAACATTAGTTTTTTATTTTTTCTTTTCCTTTGGCATTATATTGTTTTCTTTCCTTTCTTGAAACTTCCCCATTTCTCAAAAATAAGATATTAAAAAAATTACCTAACATACTTGGCCCATGGCAGGTACTGAGTAAATGGTAATTCACTTTTTCTTCACAATGATCTAAAGGTCGCTCAGTATGCTATGTATGCTAAGTGAAGAACTAATGAGTTCATTGCCAAATAGCCAATAAATATCAGAGCAAAGACTATGTGTCAGGCTCTTGTTTTTATAAGAGCAGAGACTTCCTCAGAAGGTATTGGTTTAGATGTTATCAAAATTTGTGAAGCAATGAGCAGGAATCTCAGTGAAGACACCTAAAACAGGTACATAGTTGGACTTCATGAGGACTGAAAGGTTTGGTAAAACTGAAGACTTTCAAAATTCAACATAGCTATACTGAATTATGAATTAGTGACAACTTGTTGCAATGGAACTTTGGGGTGTGTAGGAGGGCAATGTTGAGCATCATCTTTTACTGGCAAAGAGCTTCCCTAAAATTACAACTCCAAACCTCCAAAGACACCACCAGGGGTTACTGGCCAGGACTTGTTATGTGATGGATACTTCCTATTTTTTCAGTTTTATCGAGGTATAATTGCCAAATAAAATTGTAAGGTATTTACTTCACTAAAGAGGGAGTGTTAGGGGGAAAATGGACAAAATTGTATTTGAATAGCAATAAAAATTATTTTTTAATGTAAGGTATTTATTTATTTAATTTTTTATTGTTGTTCAGTTACAGTTGTCCCCATTTTGCCCCACGTTGCTTTCCCCTGACCCATCCAACACCTGCTCCAAAGAAAATCCCCACCCCATTGTCCTTGTCCATGGGTCCATTGGATATGTTCCTTTCTTTCCCCCATTACCCTCCTCCTTCCTCCCCTCTGGTTTGAGTCAGTTTGTTCTTTATTTCAATGTCTCTGCTTCTTTTTTGCTGCTTTGTTTGTTTTGTTGATTAGATTCTACTTATAGGTGAGATCATATGATATTTGTCTTTCACTGCCTGGCTTATTTCACGTAGCACAATGCTCTCCAGTTCCATCCATGCTGTCGCAAAGGGTAGCAGTTCCTTCATACTTTCTGCTATGTAGCATTCCATTGAGTAAATGGACCATAGCTTTTTATTCCACTCATTTTCTGATGGGCACTTAGGCTGTTCCTAGCACTTGGCTATTGTAAATCATGCTGTTATGAACATTGGGGTGCATAGGTTTTTTTGAATTGGTGTTTCAGGGTTTTTAGGGTATAATCCCAGCATAGGAACTGCTGGATCAAAAGGCAGTTCCATTTTTAGATTTTTGAGGAAATTCCATACTGTTTTCCACAGCAGCTGCACCAGTCTGCATTCCCACTAACAATGTACTATAGTTCTCTTTTCTCCACAGCCTTGCCAGTACTTGTTTGTTGATTTGTAAATGATTGTCATTCTGACTGGTGTGAAGTGGTATCTCACTGTGGTTTTCATTTGCATCTCTCTGATGGCTAGTGATGCTGAGCATCCTTTCATATGTCTCTGGGCCCTCTGTATGCCCTCCTTGGAGAAGTGTCTGTTCAG
>PVJD01013669.1:0-12038 GCA_004026545.1 Mormoops blainvillei
TGGATCATCTAAATTTAGAAATGTTTGAACCTGATGTTTATTACTATTCCATCAGAATAGAAGTTTCTTTTTCAACCAGTTTCATGCAGTGAAACAAAAAGAAAACATTATTTCCAACAAAGAGTTAGATCAGATCTCTCACCTTTCTACCCATCCCACACTCACACCCATCCTGAGATTCAAGGTACAAACTCACAGTGATATCTTAGAAAATTCTTCTTATACCTTTATTAATGTTTTTTTTTTTCCCTCTCAGTTCCGGATGAAGCCTCATGGGGGAGCTGCTATCTCACCATAGATAAGAGTGTACTGTTGTTTCCAACAAGGAATGACCTTCACAAATATGAAAGAAGCTAGACTTTTGCTACAGTGAAAAAGGTTCTCAATTGTTATTTTCCTGCAGATATCTTCATTTTGTTCCCCACAAGAGACCACAAACATGTTCTAATCAAGTTTACAGCTCCATTTTGCCTTAGCAAAATAAAATCTCAAAATTAAAAATAAGATGTTCACTGTGGAAAAAATTTATTTGTTGAACATTCAAATCAAAGACAATTCAAGTATTTCTTTTCTTCAGCAGAGGGATTTCACATGTAATATCCTCACAGGAAGAGTTAATTATATATTAATTTTGTTATCATAGATACATCAGACATGTAAATTAAATAAACAGGATAGGAAAAATAAAATTAATTTTGTGGGTGTAACTTGCAAATTAATTTACATATACAAACCTTGTCAATTTATTTTACTGTTTTTCTTGTGATTGATTTCTAATTTTATAGCATTGCGGTCAGAGAAGATGCTTGATATGATTTCAATCTTCTTAAATTTATTGAGGCTTGTTTTGTGTCTTAACATTTGGTTTTTCTTAGAAAACATTCCATGTGCACTTGAAAAGTATGCATATTTTGCTGCTTTGGTGTGCAATACTCTGAAGATATCAATTAATTCCATTTGATCTAGTGTGTCATTTAAGGCCACTGTCTCCTTGTTGATTTTCTGTCTAGAAGATCTATCCATTAAAGTCCGTGTGACGTTAAAATCCCCTACTATGATTGCATTTCTGTCAATCTCTCCCTTTATGTCCATCAAGGTTTGCTTCACATGTTTAGGTGCTTCTATCTTGGGCATGTAAATCTTTACTAGAGTTATAGCCTCTTGTTGGATTTTATCATTATGTACTGTCCTTTATCGTTGTGTAGTATCCTCCTTTGTCTCTTACTATAGCCTTGGTTTTAAAGTCTGTTTTGTCGGCTATAAGTACTGAATGAAATAACCTTTTCCTTCTGTTTAGTCTATGTGTATCTTTTCATATGAGATGGGTTTCTTGAAGGTAGCATATATATTGGTATTGTTTTCTTATCCATTCAGCTACCCTGTGCCTTTTGGTTGGAGCATTTAAGCCATTTACATTTAAGGTGATTATTGATAGATATGTATTTAGTGCCATTTTATTGTTAGACCGTTTTGATCTTTTTTTTCTTCTTAAAGCAAGCCCTTTAACATTTGTTGCAGTATTGGCTTGGTGTTAACAAGCTCCTTTAGCTTTTTCTTATCTGGGAGGCTCCTTATTTCTCCTTCCATTTAAAATGATAGCCTTGTTGGGTAAACTAGCCTTGGTTTTAGGTCTTTGCTTTTCATGGCCTTGAATATTTCATGGAACTCCATTCTGGCCTGAAATGTTTCTGTTGAATAATCAGAAGACAGTCTAAATGTTGCTCCCTTTTATGTAACTACCTGCTTTTCTCTTGCAGCTTTTAGGATTCTCTCTTTGTCTTTAAGCCGTGTCATTTTAATTATGATGTGTTTTGGTTTAGGCCTGTTTGGGTCCAACTTGTTTGGGACTCTCTGAGCTTCCTGGGCTTCTGTGACATTTTCCTTCACCGTATTAGGGCTATTTTCAGTCATTATTTCTTCAAATAGGTTCTTGATCACTCGCTCACTCTCTTCTCCTTCCCATGATGCAGATGTTATGCTTCATGTTGTTGAAAATGTTCCTTAAGTTCTCCCATTTTTAAAAATTATTTTTTCTTTTCTCTGCTCTCCCTGGGTGGTTTTTTTTTCTTTCTACCTTGTCTTCCAAACCACTGATTTGATCCTCTGCTTCATCTAATGTGCTATTTATTCCTTCCAGTGTATTATTTATTTCAAATATTGCATTCTTTATTTCTGAGAAGTCCTTTTTTATGGTTTCTATGTCTTTTTTTTCATGCTGTTATGTGTTCTTATAATCATTGCTTTAAACTCTATCTGATAAATTGCTTACCTCTATTTCATCTAGTTTTTCTTCTGGAGAATTCTCTCGTTCTTTCATATGGGGTCTGTTTCTTTGTCTTTTCATGCTGGCTGCTTCTTTGATTTTCCACCTTAGTTGTTAAACTGATCAGTTGTTGAACTAACCAAGCTGTAATCAGCATCCTGGCTTAAAGTTCCACAGGGCGGGGCAAAATAATTCCTGTGGGCAGGGCTATTGCTTCCTTTCAGGCTGATACCACTTTGAAAGGAGTGCTCTGCTTGAGGAATATGGCTCCTGAAATAAGGAGAATAACTCATCACAGAAATCCTGGCAGCTCTTCCCTCAGTTCTCTCTCTAGAGCCACCAACCCTAGACTCTCTTCAAGTGCCCCTAGTCTACTCTGCCCTTTCTGTGCCAGAACCCAAGGTAAGTGGCTGCAAATGAAATTTTGTGTGTTGGCACTTATAGAGGCTCTCTGCATCTCCAGCCACCCCTCCCTGGCAGATAGATACCCTGATACTTTTCACAGATGGGTGTTATCTGGGTTCCTTCCTGGCTCTGGTGCTTTAGGCTGGGGAGTGCAGCTTGGGATTTAGACCCCACACTTCTCAGGTGGGCCGTCACCGCCACCTGCTGAAATAGCCCTCTGGAACTTCAGCTACTGCCTATGGGAGCCCAGCCAGCCCTCTTGTGCCTCCTCCATACTCCTCACCAGTCTTGTTGTGGTAAAGTGGTTTCTCCTGTCTGTCCTTGGTTATAAGGCTTCTATCTAGATACTATTCTGCTGGTTATACAGGATGATTTCCCTACAATTTAGTTGTAGTTCCAGGTTGGTCCTGGGAAGAGATTAATGCAGCTTCCACTTACTCCTCCACCATCTCGGATTACTCATTTCTTTTAAAAAAGAGTTCCAGGTAAAGGCAAATAGGCTATTGCTACAAAAGCTGATTTATCTGGCATTTAATCATTTGGAAATTCCTATAAGTCCACTTTTTGGTGAAACACTAAGATGTGAGGACTGGTGTTCCTATTGACTCAGAGGCACTGAAGAACCTCAGCATTTCTTGACTCATCAGAAAAGAAATAATTTTGCCTATCACAGCTTTAGTACTAAGCATATTTTTTTCTGGGTCTATATTTAAGAAAAAACTGATTAACATAATACTAAATAATAATGAGTGTAAACTGTAACTAAAATTTATATTTTAAAAAATGTGATTAATCAGAACATTTGACAAGATTATAAAAATTATTTGGCTAATACTCATTATTTGGCAGTTGAGGAAACTGAAGTCCAGGAAAGGGGAGGGACATCCCCAGGGTTTTCCAGTTATGATCCTTTTCCAACTGTGTTCCATGGAGTCCTAGTTAGTCCTGGATATACATTCAGGGGACCACCAGTGAAAGAGAGGTATTGATTGGCCATCCTCTGGTCCCATATATCTGTGCAATAGATATAATCTTTTGAGAATATTAAACCAATGTACCCTCTTCTTTCCTAATCTCTAGTTCCTGGTCATCTCAAAGCTTCAGAATCAAAAGCCATCCTTGGCCAACAAAGGTTATGAGACTTCTTTCTTACTATATAAAGGCTAATCTGTCCACCATTACGACTTAGTCATTATCCTTTGTGCCCCAGAAAAAGGAATGGCTATGAGGTAAGGGAAGTATCTACCACAAAAGAAAAGAAAGGTCACCCTTATCACCTTAGTGGATTCTGGGAAGAGAAAGGAAACTCAGGTAGAGAAAGGTAGTATGAGACACATGAGCCCTGACCACACTCTCTATAGGGTATTATACAGGGAAGGGTAGAAGCAGAGAAAGTTTTTTCCCACTCCCTGTTTAGAGCCTGGGGGTAAAGGGAAAATGATATGATAGCTCAGCAGTGATGGAAGAATATGGCTAGATAAATGAATTTGGTTCTCCATGTCCTGTACTTGGTATACAGCAGATCCAGAAATTTCCAGATGTTCCACACCTGAGAAGATCAACAAAAGTCTGGGATCAGGCCAAAGAGGTGGTTTTAGATAGGTATGTTAAAGTTGTTACAAATGGGCTCCAGCAGTGAGTATATAAACCCAAAAGAACTGAAAGTAGCATTTAGATTTTGGTGGTCACCAGCTCAAGGACCAGACCAGTGCAGACATTCCTCTGCAGAAACCAAAAATGAACCCAGGGAGATCTGAGGTCCTACTTCTCTCTTTCTGTTGCAAGATGAAGTAATCCACCCCTTCTCAACAGGAAGAGATGAAAAGGCACTTGGAAGCAATATGAAAGAACAAACAGATTGTACTCAAAAGACACTGCTTCAACCAACCTGTTTCTGTGATTGAAAAAGGACCCAGGACTTTCAGGCTCCTACTGTTACTTCTTCTTTTCTTCCTTTTAGAATATGTTCAGGGTTAGGTCACTCAGAGATACTTAAACACAGGAGGCAGTGTAATGATGTGGAAAGCACACTGGACATCCAGGAGAGCTGAGTTTAAGTGATAACTCTGCAGTTAAGTCCCTTTGACCCTGGGAAAGTAACATTACTTCTGGGTTGCAGATTCTATACCTATGAAATTGGAATGACTAGTCCTATGTGATCCTTACTAGAATTCACTTTCAATATTATGGACACTGTAATGTTCCCTTTGGTGAAGCCCAGTATTTTCTTCTAAATTTCTCACCTGGCAATTAGGAATAAAATTTAAGAGACAGTAAGCCTCACAGGTGGTATTCCTTGGTAGGGTCACCATAGCTCTAGGTCTGGTTCCCAGCCTTAACCAGTTCAAGATTTGTATGGGGTCAATGAATGCAGAGGGAATCAAGCAGTGGTGGCAGAATCAAGTAACCAAATCTACAAGAGACTGATGGAGTTCTTAGTCTCTTAAGTCATCTTGAGTCTTGGGGTCTAGAGGAAGCTTAGACAAAATAAATACCTCCTATTTTCCCAATTTCCTCAGAAGCTCTGTGGATATCACAGTGACTCTAGTGCCATGGGAGTTCAGGAGTTAATGTTTCCCATCTAACTCCAAATGACACTAGCATTTAATAATTGAATGATGTTTGTTCAGAGTGCTTTGGCATCTTGTTGTGCTATGTCTGTAAGGACCTTTGGAGGAAGTGATTGACCTTAGTGATTGACATGGGTCTTTCTCCACTATTTGACACCAATAAATCAGTCAAATTCCCAGAATTTCAGAACTTTTGCATATCAAATAGGTGGAATGGAAAGTATTTTTAGGACTAAAGAACCACAAGTAGTCAGCAAATGGTAGTTGATTAAAGAAATGCAGGACTCCAGGGAAGAAATAGTAACTAGGGTGGCTTTGAGCCAAGATATTCAAGATTAAGTGTGGAGCCCAAAACTGAAGCCTACTTCTTGTTGAAAAGACCCTAACAGTATAGACTACAATACAACAATGTAATTTGAGAAATATAGCCCCAATTTCTGTCATTTAGGAAACTATACACCATGTAGCCAAAGCTTCTATCAGAAGATGACTTGGTGTACATGGACTGAGGAGAGAGGAAACCTGAGGCTTCCATGGAAGTTTAGTGTCATTAACTTCTACATTATGATGATACTAGTGCTGAGATGAGAATTATTTTGTCAATGACCAGACCCCCAGGCTTGTACAAGACTGCAGACCCATGACTCAGTCCAATTCTTTTGATTCTTTGGCTTGACTCCAAGCAGATCTTACCCATCTCTTGCTACATGGTTGCTTCAGACACTCCAGTCACAATGCAATTGAATATTATAACTTCACATTTATATTCTAGTTCCCATGAGATAGTCTTGGGTTTTGGTGAATGCTTCAGAAATCCCCAAAGCTGTAAGCAAGATGCTTCCTCTTGAGTCTTATCTCCTCTGCCATATACTGATTTGTACTAACTTCAATCTCAGAGGGTGGGGCTTGTCCTCTTGTAGCTCCCTGTGTATAACACTGCAAATATCACTGCCTTCAACTTACCAGCAACAGATACTCCCAAGGTTCCCTTTATTTTATGCATTCCAGAAGAGTAGCTCTTGTCAGGGTACTGGTATGTATTTGAGGTGAAAAATGGTCCAGGGAATCCATTTTGTTCTGCTGGAAATGTAAGTATAAGATCTGACTATAAAGAGCACGTCCTAGATACACACACACACACACACACACACACACACACACACACAAACACCTTAGATAATCTCTCATTTTAACCTCATACCAGGCCTGCTAGATAGAGTGTTACTCCCATTTTATAAATTAGAAACCAAGGTTCAAAGAGTTTAAGTTGCCCAATAAGGCTACTTTTTGCATTATTGACGGATGAAGATTCTTCTTCTATCTAGGAGAATTGTTTTCTTGGAGCTATTGTTGGAGTTTCCAGCAGGATGCAAATGAGTTGGAAAAGGAGGAAGGCAATATCCTGCCAGTTAGATATGTCTGGTCAGTTAGATATGATTATTTTATCCTGGCAACCAAGGGGGTGAAAGAAAGGACAGTCAGGTCCATCTCGGCTTTAAGGCTATGTGTTAGTGGCAGAAGGGGGACTGGAATGCAGTGAACCTGAATCTGAAGCCCAAACTCTTCATATCAATCTATACTGCTAGATAAACTCATTCTTAGGTCTATACATTCACTGTTTTTCTGTAGAGGCATCCATTTGTTCTTGTGAGGTCATCAATTTGCTGCAGAGGAATCCACTCATAGCATTGGCTTTTATTCTTTTTCACTCTATTTGGATCCCACTGGAAGCTGCATCAATAGGTTAGTGAAGACATTTATTCCAGATATAGCAGGACCATTCATCAGTGGAAAAGGATGGGGTTGGGCTAAACAGGTCAGCATCCCTACCTGGTTCCTAAATGCCTGAGTGGTTAATAAGGGTTTAATGGGGCTGGGGATAAGACTGAAGTGAGCGGAACAGTGAGGAAGGTGGCTTAGATATAATATTAACAAGGCTGGGGATTGAAAACTGTGTACTAGGAATTATGAGTGCCACCAGAGCAGATGGGCAGGTGAAATCAGAAGGACCAAGCTTCTGGGAGCTGCCTTCCGGAGGTGGGTTTCCCCACTTGGTCATCTAGCATAAACTAGAGTTCTTTCTATCTGGACCTGGGCTGATGCCTGGCCCCATCTGATCTTGGAAGGGGTGTAGAGTTCTATGAGACTTTTTCTTACCAAATGGGACTAAAGCTTTGTGTTCTAAAACATATGCTCTAACCTTCCAGATCTCATTATGTAGTTTAGCTAGGGAATGCCACAGTGAATAACTCCTACGCATCCTTCAGATAAGATTTCAAAAACACCTTGCTCCCCTGAGGAAATTATGTCCCTGTTACATATTCTCATAGTATGCTATTCCTTTCCATCATAGCTGTGTTCACCATTGCAATTATATATGTGCATGTTTTATTGCCTTCTTCTGCACCCCCCACAATCTAGTTTGTAAGCTTCACTGAGGGCATGAACTACATTGTGTTTTGTTCATTAGAGCATCCCCAATACCCGATTCTATGCTTACATGTAGTAGGCACTAAATAAATGCCTGTGGAATGTACAAAAGTTATTTTCATTATTCAAGGTGAAACATAGTAGAGTATAGACCTTGGCTTTGGAGTCAGACAAAGGTGATAAAATTCTGGATCTTCCACATAAATATAAAATCTTGAGCAAGTTTTTTTTTCACTTTTAAAATTCAGTTTATTCATATGAGAAATAGAATAAATTCATTGAGTTGTTACAAAAGACCATGAGATTATGCATGTTAAATGCCTGGCACAAAATAGGTATTCAGTGAGCATTAAGCATTTTCCTTTATGTTGTTTCCTTTTGTTAACAGATATATGTTTCCCAAGTTCATCTGCCTGACTAGATATTTTATTAATTTCCTACTGCTGCTGTAAGAAAATGCCACAAATTGAGTGGCTTAAAACAGTGGGAATATATTCTCTTACAATTCTGGATATAAGAAGTTCAGATTGAGTATTACTGGGTTAAAGTCAAAGGCTGGTTCCTTCTGGAGGATTGAGAGGAAAATTTTTCCAACCTTTTCTAGCTTCTGGAAGCTGCCTGGTTCTTCGGTTCATGGCCCATCCACACATCAGTGAAATTCACATCTCCTTCACCAACTCTGACCCTCTTGCCTCTTTCTTTCACTTAATAAGGAATCTTATTATTTCATTGGACTCACCCAGATACTCACGATAATTTCCCATCTCAAGATTCTTAACTTAATCAGATCTGCAAAGTTCCTTTTGCCATATATCCTAACATAATCCCAGATTTCAGGGATTAGTATATGAATATCTTTGGGAGGGAGGGCATTTTTATTCTGCCTACCACAGATGCTTTAGAAAAGGTATAGGCCTGATGAGACCTACATTCCAGTCCCAAAGTAGGGGCTTGGGAGAGAATGTGTCCAAAGACACATTCCCCCCCTGCAGGGGCAGCTGGACCAGGAGAATAAGTCTCAGGAACAGAGTACTGGGGAAAGGAGGGCGATCACATATTCCCATTCATATTTTGTTTCAAAGTTTTGAAAAAAAAAGAGGAATTTTAAGAATATTTTATAAGCACATGCAAATATCCAGATGTTTGGCTTTAAAAGAAAGACTGTCTCAACCTGGTGCCTTGTGAGTCTACAAAATCATCTTCCAGGGAAACTAAATGACAGAGCAAGATGAGTTAGCACATGAGACTGAGCAGATGGATCACAGAGAAAGGTGATCCTGAGTTTTCTTGGGGTGTATAATAAAGACTCGGTCTTCCCTATCTTGGTTGGGTTTTGGCTCTCTGATGAAAGAGAGGGGTTTGCCTTAATGGGTACACTCACAGCCAAAGTATAGGGGGACACTCTAGATGCCTGTTTAAACCCAGTCCAAAGATTCCTGTGTATATGCAAAGAACTCTTTCACCAACATCAGGACCTGAGATGGAGATTTTTCCCTTTCCAACCAGTATTCCTTTATTTCTTTCTGTAACCAAAATGTAAACTTCTACTTTGCTTCTGGCTTCTGCATCTCTTGCTTTACCCTGAACAAACCTGGATGTAGGACTCAAGTCCACATCTTATTCCCTCAAATAATTGCCTTCTACAAACATGGTAATATGTGATGAGGACTTTACTAAAGTTTCACAGCAGACAGGGTAAACTAAAGAAAAAAAATTCGCCTATCATCTCTCTTCTCTCTCAATATCCCCACTCCCTCCTATGCTACCTCTGGGAATCAATACTATCTCTCATCTCATACCATTTCTATAGCTTTTCTAAAGCTAGAAGAACCAACACTAGGGCAGTAGGTGCTTCCCTTTAGGAGCCTTGTCTGTGATATGGCCGCAGAGGAACCCTGAGCAAGCTTATCTCCAGCATTGGTCTAATTATGCTACATGGCTTCATGAATCTTTTGTCCTCTGAATCTCAATTTGTGAAACACTGGTTTAGATATGATTGAAGCTTTAATTTCCTCTTGAATCCCTCAGTCCCTTCACATTGCTGTTGAGAAGCTATACTTATAAGTGGGATGGAGGCATAGTGTGAAGTTAAGACTTCGATGAAAGACTAAGCTTGTAGCAGGTCAACAGGATGTCATTGCCAACAGTAGTGTTGGTGTGTTATGATTTTTAGAGTTTTTAACATACACCAGTAGGTTTTGGAGTACTTTTTTTTTTCCAAATAAACTATTAAAATCAGCTTATTTTAATGTGTGGATGCTTGATATATGTTTCATCGATTCCCTACCCTGATTTCTAGGTCAGGCCATTCTGTTTTTCCTCTCTAAAGGCTATGCTTGGAGTATTAATTCAAAAAATTGCATCGGAAAAACCTCCAGGTAACAGTGCTTTTTTTCTTTCTTGCTTTTTTTCTGCCAGACAGTACTTCTGTATTCTCTCCCAAAGTTTGTTTATAATGGTTTTGGATCTAGGCCTCATATCTAAATTCTTCCCATTTTATTTTTTTCCTCTGAGTGAGTCTTGCTGATATTCTTCTTCTCAGTTTTATGTGGTTTGAATAATTTAACAGACACCATATTTTTCTTGTTGTGCCATTTAGATAAGCTCAATTTAAAATCATTGGGTGTATTCATATATTTATTATTCAGACCTAAAAACAATCACTGAAATGCTTAAAGTAATCTCAATTTTGTGTTCTATAGGATTGTGCCAAGGAATAGATATTTATTTGGGGTGCTATTGTTTATTAGAATCAAACTAATACTTGATAATGACTTTTAAACATTCATTGAGAATTAGATATTAAAATTTAGGGCAGTTCTTCCTAATTTGATAAAGAGATATCAAAGAATATCAGAGAATCCAGTGCTAAAAGTATTCTTTGTGCCTGTTTGTGAACTTGAGCACTTGAGAACCTCTAATGTGTACCAACTGTGGATGTAATGGTTGTTTGCTCTTTAAATAAATAGATTATACCCAGCTGGAAATCTTTCTGGGTTAGTATTATCTTGAGTGGATCTTCTATTCAGTAGGTAATACTGGAGCTTTACACTGAATTTGTTTAGCTTCTGGTAGTCCTGTAGAAGTAAGTCTGCTGTTGTTTACAGGTAATAATTATGAAAATCCACCAGGTAAAATTATATATGAAAGCATATAAAGAATAATTATTGCCTTTCAGATTTGTAATTTACAATCATCCTTGTGTGTTTTCTATACATCTGCAGTATTCCTAGAAGAAGTAACAATATATTCATATGCAAAAGAAAGCACATTGGAAACATAAGCAAGTGGGAAAATAGGAATTCACAACACAGAAAATATTATACAAGCATTAAATTTCACTTGAAGGCAGACATCTCCCCTTTGCCAGTTACCATCCTTATGCTCAATGAATGTCAACATTGGGGAACTTAATGCTAGGTTTCTTATTTTTATGATGCATGAGCTAAATCATCAGGCCAAATATTTTGGGTTCATCAATGCTGAATTTGTGTTTTAGTGTGAGCAGTCTACAGATTCCTGGCTCATGAACTTCATAAATGATGTGTTTCTTTATTAGTGTGCTTTGATATCTGGCCATTGACAGCAGACAGTACATCTCATGTTCCGCATTCCAAAGCCTTTTGAGACAGAGTGACTGCACGGCAGAGCATTGCACGTAGGGGAAACAGCATGGAAAAAGGATTGGGGTTGACAAAGTATGTTCAGACAACTACTATATATATACAGTTTGTTTAGAAAATAAGCTTTAGGTTGAGAAGTAATGAGCTATAGATTTATGGTGCACTTTTAATGTCAAAGTTCTGGAAATTGAATTTATTCTGTCTAAACCAAGGGTAGGAAAATTAGGGTCCTTGGGCCAAATCTTGCTGGCTGCCTGTTTGTGCAAATAAAATTATATTAGAACACTGCCAAGCACTTTGGTTTACAAATTGTTTATGGCTGTTTTTATGTAACAGAGGCCTATGGCCCACAGAGCCAAAAAAGTCACTATCTGGCTCTACAGAAAAGTTTCCTGATACTTAGGGAATTGAAAATGTTTGAGCACAGGAATGACAAGACCAAAGTGGTGACTCATGACAATTATTCTAAAAGTTGTAGGTAGGAGATTTGAGACTGAAATATTAATTAGGAGGCTTTTCAAGGGTGTCTAACCTGCAGCCCGTGGGCTACATGCAACCCAGGATGGCTGTGAATGAGGTCCAACACAAAATTGTAAATTTATTTAAAACATTGTGAGATTTTTTTGCGATTACATGTTGCAATGTATTTAACGTGTGGTCCAAGACAACTCTTCTTCCAGTGTGGCCCAGAGATGCCAAAAGGTTGGACACCCCTGAATTCTAGATCTTAAAAAACTAAGGTGGTGG
>PVJD01013669.1:12138-32911 GCA_004026545.1 Mormoops blainvillei
TACATTAAGATAGGTAACTTGATGTAACCATCATATTTTAGAGGTAAAACTAAGATGAGTAAGGTTTTGGACATGTTGAGTTTGATATGTCAGTGTGACTTCCAGGCACAAATGTCCAATGGGCATGAGTTTAGAGCTCCAAAGGTGATCTGAGCTGGACATTAGGAATTATAAATTATCTACATAAAGGGGATTTATGAAGTCAAGGAGGAATTGGCTGTTCTGAGAAGAAAATGTTAGACAGTAGCCATATTTGCATTTAGAGAGAAAGAGGAAACAATAAAAATGCAGGAAAGTGGTGGGGAGGGGGTTAAAGGAAAAGTGAAAGTGTAGAGTGTTCCTGAAATTAAAGAAAAAGATTCAGGAAAGAGGGCATTGTCAGCAGTGTCAGAACTGAAGTGCCTGGGAACTTGAAGAATGGGAAAATAAGTGGGTTTTGCATTCAGGAGTATATGGGTACATTTCTAAGAGCCAGGCTTCTAGAAGTTAAGAAGTAAGTGGAGGAAGAAAGGATGGAGTTTTTCGAAAGTGTGGCTAAAAAGGAAGGGGGAGGATTGAAAAACTTTGAGAGGGTAAACTATCTCACCTCCTTACAGTCTTCCCTTGATCCTGTTACCCTGTGAAGTCCTTGTGTGCTGAGAGAAGAGAGGGGGTGGAGCTGGAGGGAGGACAGGAGCAGGGACTAATGGATGCTTATTTCAGGTATTGTAGGTAAAAATCCTGCATTGGGTGGATGGTTCACGTGGACAATGTCCTTTTCATTCCCTTTCACTCAGAGATTCTGGATTCTATGGCCAACCTGCAGTAGTGAGTTTGCCGTGAATGCCAGTAAGGCATATTTAAAGCATGATTGCAGACCTCTAAAGTCCATACATGTACACATATTGAGACAGAAACCTCAGTTTGATAAGGTACCTTATGAGGTATTTCCTACACAGATCAAGTATAAACGGTAATGTAAAATGAGTGTGTATAAAAGAGAACAAGTTCCTATATGCGTCCATCTCTTTCTAAAGTAACTCCTGCTTTTTTGGGATCTAGAGCTTTGTTCAGCTTGCAATTTTGGAAAATGTTGCTTGAGGGCTCCATGTATGTGTGGATCAGAGGTCAGCTGAGTCAGATTGCATTACATTGGTCACTCAAGAACAAGACAATATCATCTGGACCATAGAAAAGCAGACAGTGTAAACTGTCATTATGGAGCACAGATTGATGTTGCATAACTAATGAGTAAATGAGCACATGGGAGGTATAAAAGAGCTACATTTATGTCTTAAACTCAGATATTTTCTTGGTTTTAAAATGAGAATATCTGAAGAATGTCTGAATATATCTCCAAAAGAGTCAAACCAAGGCCGATGGGGAGGGAGTGAGAGGAAAGCAGAATTTCAGCTCAACATATGCAAGAGCTTTGAGGCTCCTAGGACACTGTATTAAAGGAATTGTTGTTTAAACCTATATTTGGAATCTAATAGTGACTTCCATTTGGACCTGCACATGGGAGTGAGGGCTTATGAACCACACAGAATGAGCCACCTACTATAGTCCTGTTTCCCTATTTATAAATTGAAGGCAGACTAAATGACTCTGAAAGACCTTCCAGCTTTAATATTTCAAAATACAATTTTATTGGTAAGACACAATGGTACAATGACATTTTGGCAGGGGGAGAGATCTGATATTTCAAGCATTTTTTCTTTTTAAGAGTAGTCTTCATGAGGCAGATCTTGTTTTACCCCTCTCTTCCCATTAAAGTTAAAAAAAAAAAACACCTCAAGGATCAGAGATGCTATAGTTGAATGAAAACTTCTTTTTACATATCTGTGAAAAACAAAGATTGACTAAAACTGGCAGATGTTTAAGAGTACAGACTACAGTAAAGCTGGGTTAGGATTTTGACTCTGACTTCTAAGAGCTGTGTAATCTTGGGCAACCTGATTAGTCTTCATGAGCCTGTTTACTTGTCTGAAATTTGGAATGATAATAGTACCTCTATTTCAGAGTATTGCTGAAGAATCAAATAAGATCACACTTTTGGGAGTACTTTTAGGATTGCACTTTTAGGTGGGAAAAGACCACACAATTAGCTGTGTGCAAAGTAAGGTTGGGTGAAGTTCCTGATACATTTCCTTAAGGATCCACAATTTTATAAGAAGTGTAGTGTGCACACAGAGGAGAGGAGCAAGTATGGCTTTCCAAGACCACCAAGAGTCACATCCCAGTTTCTGGGGCACTGTCTCATTCAAGATGAAGTCCATCTGTATTTCTCAATCTTCATTTTTCTGCTGCTCCACGGCCTTTTTACTTTTGTGTGTGGTATCCTGCCACCTCGCTGAGCTTACTTGCTTGTTCTAGGAAGATTCCTTGGGATTTTCTACATAGACTCATGCCATTTGCAAATAGGGACAGTTTTAAGTTTTATTTTGCCCTTTAAGATCCTTATGCCTTTTCTTTCCTTTTTGCACTGGCTAGTACAACCAGCATTATGTTGAATCACAGTCCTTTTATATCTGGGGGTAATACTAAAATTACTAAAGAACCGACTCAACCAGCCTACACATTAAATGTCCTCATTTCAAGGTAGGTTTAGAGACAGCTGACCTTTTCTGGTCCTCAGGCCAGAACCAGGTAACAGGTTTTTGAACCTGGTTTAAAACACAGAATCAGCTGTTAGGAGTTTCTGAGCATTTTCTCCATCTCTAGCTCTTTGCCATTTAATGAAGACCATTTTTCAACAGAAAAATGTTTATATTCCTTAGCAGAGTGGCCAGCAACAATAAGCACTGAATAAATGTTGGTTGATATTATTTTTGTTATTTTAACTTTTAGATTTCTATTTTATATTATAGTTTTACATTTGTTTTTACATTACATTTTACTTTTAAAAGAGTAATTGTTGTTCAAGAACACTTTTGTCCATTATCCCCTCACCATTCATGCCCACCCTGAACCCCACCCTCTTGACTTTGTCCATGAGTCTCTCATATATGTTCCTTGACCGCCGTTCCCCTTTATTGCCCCATCTTCCCCTCCCTCCTCTCCTTTGTTCACTGTCAGTTTGTTCTTCACTTCAATGTCTCTGGTTATATTTTACTTGCTTGTATGTTCTGTTGATTAGTCTACATTATAGGCAAAGTCATATGGTATTTGTCTTTTACCGCCTGGCTTATTTCACTTAGCATAATGCTTCCCAGATCCATCCATGCTTTTACGAAGGGTAGGAGCTCCTTTTTACTTTCTGCTGTGTAGTATTCCATTGTGTAAATGTACTATAGTTTTATGATCCACTCATTTACTGATGGGCACCTAGGTTTCTTCCTACACTTGGCTATTATAAATTATGCTGCTATGGACATTTGGGTACACAGGTCCTTTTGAATTGGTGTTTCCAGATTTTTAGGGATTAACCTCAGCAGTGGAATTGCTGGGTCAAAAGGCAGTTCTATTTGTAGTTTTCTGAGGTAATCCCATAGTTTTCCACAGTGGCTGCGCAAGTCTGCATTCCCACCTACAGTGCACTAAAGTTACCTTTTCTCCCCAACCTCACCAACACTTGTTTTTTGTTGATTTGGTTATGGTGGCCATTCTGTCTGGTGTGAAGTGGTATCTCATTGTGGTTTTAATTTGCATCTCTCTGATGCCTAGTGATGCTGAGTTTCCTTTTGTATGTCTCTGGGCCCTGTGCATGTCCCCCCTGGAGAAGCATCTGTTCAGGTCCTTTGCCCATTTCTTAATTCATTGTTGACCTTCATAGAATGGGGTCATGTGAGTTCTTTATATATTTTGGAGATCGAACCCTTGTAAGATATGTCATTAGCAAGTATATTTTCCCATATGGTTGGTTCTCTTTTCATTTGGCTGATGTTTTCTCTAGCTGTGCAGAAGCTTTTTAATTTGATGAAGTTCCATGTGTTTACTCTTTCCTTTATGTTCCTTGCTCTAGGGGACATGTCAGTGAAAACATTGCTGAATTGAATATCTGAGATTTTCATACCTGTGCTCTCCGGTAGGACTTTTATAGTTTTGAGGCTTATTTTTATGTCTTTTATCCACCTTGAGTTTATTTTTGTGTATGTTGTAAGTTGGCGGTCAAGTTTGATATTCTTTTGCATGTAGCTGTCCAGATCCCCCAACACCATTTGTTGAAGAGGCTATTTTCACTCCATTTTATGCTTTTGCCTCCTTTGTTGAATATTAATCGGTCATAGAGACATGAGTTTGTTTCTGGGCTCTCTGTTCTGTTCCATTGACCTATGTGTCTGTTCTTATGCCAGTACCAGACTGTTTTGATTACAGAAGCCTTGTAGTACAATTTGATAGCAGGTATTGTGATCCCTCCTATGTTGTTCTTCTTTTTCAAAATTACAGTGGCTATTCAGGGTCATTTATGGTTCCAGATACATTTTTGAATTGTTTGTTCTATATTTGTGAAATATGTCATTGGAATTTTAACAGACATTGCATTGAACCTGTAAATCGCTTTGGGTAGTGTGGACATTTTGATGATGTTAATTCTTCTGATCCATTAGCACAGCATATGCTTCCTTTATTTATTTATTTTTTTGTATCTTCCTTAATTTCTTTCTTCAGTGTTGTGTAGTGTTCTGAGTACTGGTCTTTTACCTCCTTGGTAAGGTTTATTTCTAGGTACTTTTTGTTGTTGTTGTTATAGTGAATGGGATTTTTTTTCTGATTTCTGATTCTGATATTTCATTGTTGGTGTACAAAAGTGCCTTCCATTTCTGAATATTAAATTTTGTCCTGCAGCTTTGCCTAACTTACTTCTTAGGTCAAGTAGTTTTTTGGTGGAATCAATGGGATTTAGTATGCGCACAACCATATCATCTGCAAACAATGCCAGTTTTACTTCCCCCTTTCCAATTTGGATGCATTTTATTTCTTTTTCTTGTCTGACCTCTGTGACTAGGACTTCCAATATTATGTTGAATAGTAGTGGTGAAAGCAGACACCCTCATCTTCTTCCTGATCTTAGTAGGAAAGATTTTAGTTTTTGCATATTGAGTATGATGTTGCCTACAGGTTTCTCATTTATGGCCTTTTTTATGTTGAGGTAGGCTTCCTATAACTCCACTTTGCTGAGTGTTTTTATCTTAAATGCGTGCTGTGCTTTGTCAAATGCTTTTTCTGCATGTATTGATATGATCTTTTCTTTATAAGATGTGTTACACTTATGGATTTGTGAATATTGTACCATCCTTGCATCCCTGGGATGAATCCCACTTGATCATGGTGGGTGATCTTTTTAATTTGTTGGTGGATGCAGTTGCCACTATTTTGTTAAGGATTTTACCATCTATGTTCATCAGCGATATTGGTCTGTAGTTTTTTCCTTGTGGTGTATTTATCTGGTTTTCAGATGAGGATGATGCTGTCTTCATAAAAGAGTTTGGTAGTCTTCCCTCTTTTTCAATTTTTTGGAATAGTCTGAGAAGGGTAGGGGTTAGCTCTTCCTTAAATGTTTTGTAGAAATCTCCTGGGAAACCACCTGGTCTGTGGCTTTTGTGTTCTGGGAGTATTTTGATTTCCACTTTGATTTCCCCAGCTGTTATCAGTTTGTTCAGGCTTTAGTTTTGGAACATTATACTTTTCCAAGAATTTGCCCATTTCACCCAGGTTTTAAAATTTCTTGGCATATGGTTCTTTGTAGTAATTCTTATAGTCGTTTGTACTTCTATGGTATCAGTTGTGATCTCTCCTCTCATTTCTGATTTTATTTATTTGGGTCCTCTCCCTTATCTTACTGATGAGTCAAAGGCTTGTCAATTTTGTTTATCTTTTGAAAGAACCCACTCCTAGATTTAATGAGTCTTTGAGTTGTTGTCTTAGTCTCTGTGTCATTTAATTCTGCTCTGATCTTGGTTATTTCCTTCCTTCTAATTGCCCTGTGCTTTGTTTGTTGTTTTTCCTCCAGTGTTTGTAGATGTCTTGTTAGGTTATTTATTTGAAACATTTCTATCTTTTTCAGGTAGGCCTGTATCACTATGAACTTCCCTCTTAGAACTGTCTTTGCTGTCTCCCATAAGTTTTAGACAGTTGTGTGTTCATTTTCATTTGTTTCTACAAAGTTTTTGATTTCTTGCTTGTTCTCATTATTAACCCATTCATTGTTTAATAGCATACTTTTCAGTCTCCATGAGTTTGAGTGGTTTTCACTTTTTTCTTTGAGGTTGGTTTCTAGTTTCATACACTTGTGTTCTGAGAAAATGTTTGATATTATTTCAGTTCTCTAGGATGTTGAGGATTGTTTTGTGTGCTATCATGTGGTCTATCTTTGAAAATGTTCCATGTGCATTTTTAAAAGAAAGTGTATTTTGCTTCTTTGGGATGAAAGCATATATATATATATATATATATATATATATATATATATATATATATTCAGTTAAGTCCATTTGATCTAAGACATTGTTCAATGCCACAATATCCTTGTTGATATTTTCTTTAGAAGATCTATCGATTTTTGACAGTGAGGTATTACAATCCCCTAATATAAGTGTGTTGCTGTCTATATCTTTCTTGAAGTCCTCCAAGATTTTCCTTAATTATTTGGGTGCTCCCATATTGGACGCATATATATTTATTTACAATGTTTACATCTTCTTGATGGATTTTTCCCTTGAGTATTATGTAGTGTCCTTCAGTATCTCTTTTTATGACTTTTGTTTTGAAGTCCATTTTGTCTGATGTAAATATTGCTACCTTGTCTTTTTTTTCCCTGTCCATTTGCTTGGAAAATTTATTTCCAACTCTTCACCCTCAGTCTGTGTAGGTCTTTTTTTCTGAAGTAGATCTCCTGTAGGCTGCATATGTGCAAGTCATGTTTTTTTATCCATTCAGCTACCCTATATTTTTTGATTGGAGCATTTAATCCATTAACACTTGAGGTTATTATTGATAGGTAGTTATTCATTTTCTCCTCTTTTTACCTGTGTTTCTCCCTGTCTCTCCTTTTCTTCCTCCTTTTTCTTATAGCAATCCCTTTAACATTTCTTGCTGTGCTGGTTTGGTAGCTATGTATTCTTTTAGCCTTCTTTTGTCTGGGAAACTCCTTGTTTCTCCTTCCATTTTAATTGAGAGCCTTGCTGGGTAGAGTAGCGTTGGTTGTAGGCCTTTGCTTTTCATTACTTGAAATATTCCTTGCCATTCTCTTCCTACCTGTAGTATTTCTGTGGAGAAATCAGCTGCTCACCTTATCTTTGCACCTTTGTATGTCACTTCTTGTTTCTCCATTGATGCTTTTAAGATTCTCTCTTTGTCCTTAAAACTTGACATTTTAAGTATGATGTGTCTTGGCATAGGCCTCTTTGAGTTTACCTTTTTTAGGACCCTCTGTGCTTCCTCAACTTGCATGGTATTTTCCTTCTCCAGGTTCAGGAAGTTTTCTGTCATTATTTTTTGAAACAGGTTTTCTATCCCTTGTTCCTTTTCTTCTTCCCATCTTCCTATGATTCACATATTGTTGTGTTTCATGTTGTCTTGCCTTTCCCTTAAGGCATCTTCATTTATTTTTAGGCTTTTTTTCATGCAGCCACTCTACCTGGGTATTTGTTTCTACCTTGTCTTTCAGCTCACTTATTCTGTCCTCTGCTGCATCCCACCTGCTTGTAATTCCTTCTAGTATATTTTTATTTTAGAAATTATATTCTTCATTTCTTCATGGTTCTTTTTTAAGGTTTCTATTTCCTTTTTCATACAGGTGTAGCTCTCATTCAGTTCCTTGTAGTTGTCAGAGTTCCTGACCCTCCTTATCACCATTCTTTTGAATTCTATATCTGATAGTTTGCTTGTCTGTGTTTCATTCAGCTCTTTTAGTACGGAGTCCTCTATTCCTTTCAATTGTTGGTTCTTTCTTTTTCTCCATATTTTCAGGGACTTTTTTTTTTTTTTTTTTGGTTTTGTGATTCCTGATGCTCTTCCTTGCTAGCTATTTTGAAGTGTGAAATTCTGTGGTAGGAATTCTGTGAGGCTCAGTGGTATGGTCTCTTTGATTTCCTTGTCTGGTTGCTCTAGGTTTGCCCTTTCTTCTGTTTGTGTGATGTCTCTTCTTGCACTGGATGTTTTCCTGTTGATGTCTCCTTTGTTGGTGGGTTCTCTCCTCCTGCAGGTTTACTGGTATTCACAACTCCCACTTTATCTTGTTTATGATCAGGGGCAGGGTGAAGGCAAAATGGATTAAAACTGTGGGGGAGTGTTCTATGGGAATTAAAGTACTAACAATTAGGGAACAGATAGGAGATCCTTGGAGAAGTGCCACAATAAGCATGATAATTCACCCAAGTAGCCACTTTTTATAAAAGGTGAAAAAGAGAAAAAACTTTTATGGGGGTGGTGATGATGTGAGCTGACTCCAGAAAGCATAATTCCTATGTGGGGTTAGATTGATGAGATATAGTGAGAGTAAGTGATATTAACTTGGGGTAATGTGGGAGAAAATGAAGTTAACCACAACAATAATAAAGCTGAGGAAGATAGTGAAATGGATCAAAACTTAGGTAGGGTGCTGTATGGGATTTGGAACAATAATAATAAGATAAACAATATTTAATCTGATTAAAAAGAATAAAAAGTAAAATACTAAGAGTAGTGTGTTGTTGTACTATGGGTTCAGTGTCAGAAGAAAAATTAAAATATAACAGGAAAAGGAGAACTGGAAATCCAGCCAAACTGAAATCAAAGAAACAAACAAAGAAAACTAAATGTGAGGAAGTAAAATTAAAATATATATATATATTAAAAATAAAAATAACAAAAAAAACAATAGAATAAAATAAAAAATAAAATGCAAGTTCTGAAGTATATCAAAGGAAATTTTTTCCTTAGTTGTTGATGTTAGCCTTCTGATCTCTCTCTGGATCAGTTTTTGTTCCTTGCACAGCTCAAGGTCTTTTTGTCTTACACTTGCTAGAAAAAAAGAAAAGAAAAAAAGCCTCCTGCTGATTTTAACCCCGCCAGAGTAGTTCTACTCTCTTCCTTGATACCACAGTCAAAGTGGGGTTGGGCTCAGTTTCTCGCTCTCTCTTTTTTTTTTTTCCTCTCCTGTGGATCTGCAAGGAGGGGAGCTGTGTCTGGGCTGCCATTTTTCGCAGTTTACAGCCTCTAGCTGAGTCCTTGGAGCACTGCAAGGCCCACATTTTCCTATATGTCAGGTCGGTGCCTTCAATCCCCCTTGGTGTGTAGCCCTTTGATAAATTCATGATGTGCAATGAGTTGGAGCAACTTGCACTTCTCCTCACTCCTTGCTGGCTTGGTAGCTGAGTGCACACAAAGTCCTTTTTCGGCAGTTACTTCTCCTATTAAATTAAGGCTCTCTGGGGACATCTACCATGTTGGTCCCAGTTGCCCTCTTTGATCAGTCTTTAGGGTACCCTTATTTGGAGCAATCCATACCCCTCCTCCCCCTTCTTCTTGGTCCGAGACTGACTGCTTCCACAGTACACCAGGGGTCCTTGCACTGTGGATGAGAGCCTTTTTTTTAGTGAATTCCCTTGTTTGCAGGTGACCATTCCTAACAATTGCTGGTATTTTCACTGAACCCAACTCTGACCATTCCTGGGACTATCTGGGTCATGGTCAGTCACGACCCTTCTTTTCTCCTATCTCCTGGTGTCACCTGGATCACCAATTTCTCTAGTATTGTCTCAGCCACTGACCACTGTCTTAGCTGTGTGTGCCACCTGCCTTGTGTGTGCCACCAGGTCTCTACTGGTGCAGGTCTGTGACTTCCCTGCTCTGGGAGGAGAGAGAACTGGCAAGTTACAATTGCTGAGCTGGCTCTCCTCAAAGCTCCTGAGGTAGCTATGGTCCCCTGTACTGGGCCAGGGACCACCACAGCCGTGTCAGCAGCACAGGACCCAGGATCTTTCCCAATGGCCTACATAACCTCCTTACCATCCATTTTCTATCCTCCTCTGCTATCTTTGGTTTCCAAATGTCAGATAAGCTGGAATTTCATTGGCCGATCAGTCAGTTCTTTGGAAGATTGGCTCGGTGTCCCAGTTGGGTGCACGAGCAAGGGGGTTTAGCTCCCACCTATTTCACTGCCACCTGTGACCCCTCTCCATATCATCATCATCATTATCATTATGATGATGCCAAGGCTTCACATACTTTAATGTACATCCAAATCACCAGGGGATCTTGACAAACTGCAGATTCTGATTGATAGGTCTGTGCGGGTTTGCATTTCTAATAAGCTCATACGTGATGCCAAGGCTGCTGGCCTGGGAACCAGACTTGAAGAAGTGAGTGTGTAGAGGATAGCTATTATTCAGTCTGATTATCACTCTCCTTCTCAGGGAAACTACCTATCACTAGGTGTCTACGATCATTCAGACCTCTGCAGGACCCACAGTCCTCCTACTTATCACTGCTCAATGTCACCTAAGATAGTTATGCAAGAGACAGTGATCCATTTCTTATCAGCCTGTTTATGCCTAAGACCTGCTCATAGAATGGGTATCTCGAGATAAAGCTCAACCACTTTATCTTGAGTAGAGAAATAGTTAACTAATGTGAAGAAGTCAAGCTCTGTTGGCCAGACCTTATTGAGCAGGACATTTTAACCCAAAATATAGTTGGTTTGACTTTGTTTTCCTTATTACCATAGTGAAATTAATACAAATATGATTTTAAGAAGGGAAGAGGTCAAGTCAATGAACATGTATAAAGACCCCATGGACAAGGAAGGGAAAATTGAATGTGGGAGATGGGTGGTGGGCAGGGCAGGGGAGAGAAATGGGGGAAAATGGGGACAACTGTAATTTTATAACAATATATATTTTTAATATGTGTCTTATGTAAGATTACTGAAATTGGAACAAGATGATAAATAAGCAACTGTAAATTTCTCATTTTTGAAGGTTATCCCCTGAGATCCATATACTTGTATAATATACAAATCCACAGCATTTCATGAGAGAGGCATATGTCTAGCCCCCTTGCTTCCTTTGAGTACCACCATCTGCCCTAGGACACAAACCATACTCACCTACCCAGGATTAGTTCTGAACTATTTCCTAAACCCAGTGGAGTTTTTCTTGCTTCTCATCTTCAACTGTTGACCTTGCAATTTGATTTCCCATTTCTGCTCTTGTTTTACCCTTGGACTTGTGGGTTGAAATACCCTGAAAAGCAAGTATTTAAGGGGAGTAAGTAGGTGTTCAGGAAATATTTGTTGAATGAATGAGTTGTCAGGGAACACTGTTGGGAGGAAAGGCTCAGCCCTGGGGTGCCATATCTCAGGTGAGACTCACAGAGAAGCTTCTAAAAAGTAAATGGGAGGGGAGAGAGTGGGGAGCAGCAGTAAAGCCATCTTTCTTCTAATGACCTTGAGAATAGTTGCAGGCCCAAGCAGGCATTCTCTTCATTCTTTTGTGTTGGCTGCACATTAAGTTCCAAATAGTAGGAATTAAAAAGAGTAACCAGGTGGGAACAAGGAATGGGGGTAAGCGGGGAAAGAAGGAGAAGGGTCTAGTCATAGACATGGACAACAGGGTGGAGATTGACTGTGAGAGCTGGGGGTGGCTGGGGAAGGGGAGAGCAATGGCAGAAAATTGGGACAACTGTAATAGAACAACAACAAGAACAACAAAAATCTGACTTGGAACCTTCTGAAAAAAAAAAAAAAGAGCAGATTGTGAATCCAGAGTGCTGGGCTTAAGTCCCAACCATTGTAACTAGCAAAAGGACCTTGAGTATACCATTTCCTTTCCTCTGGGCCTCATTCTCCTATCTCTAAAATGACGCAAGGGGGTTTTTGAACTCCATCTCTGTGGACTCTTTCATAAAAGATAGTCTAAAACTTTATGTCCTAACCAGACACAGAGCCAAAACCCAGTCAGCTCAGTAGTATTTAAACAGCTAATCTGCTGGTATTTTTTTTGAAATTTACATTTCCAAAGGTGGCTTGACTTTTAGGTGAGTAGTGGCACTTGGTTTTACCATGGGTCTATTAGCTTTGCTAACCTGTGTATCTAACTGGCAAGGGATTGATTGATCCCTTTCTTTCTGAACTTTTTCTTTCTGAACTTTTGTGAGAATGTTTTAAAGGCAAGTACTCTGCTGCTCTCTGTATCATCATTTACCAACTACTTTTTTGTTAGAACTTGTTAAATATTTCTACAGCAATTTAATTTCTTCCATTAATTCAAATATTGATTTTACTTTTCCTAGAGACATGAAATAAATGACACATGTTTTTATCTGAGAAATTTAGAATGCTTTATACATTCTCGATTAGAGCTCTCTCAATTAAGAACTATCAATACTTACACTAAGTTAGGTAGGATGGATTTATCAAGCTATAAGCTCTTTTCTTTCTCCCTCCCCTTCCTCCTCTCCTCTCTCTCCCTCCCTCTTTTCCTTTCCTCCCTTCCCCTTCACCTTCCTTCCTTCCTTTCTTCCTTCCTTCTTTCCTTCCTTCCTTCCTTCTCTCCTACCAAGTATAGATATGAGATATATTGAGTACCTAATAAGTGTCAGGTCCTGTGCTAGATGCTTTTAAATGCATTCAATGATCACAATATATATTTTAGGTAAGACTTATTATTACTACTTCATAGATGATAAAACTGAGCATCACTGAGGTTAAGTGATCCATTCAAGGATACGACTAGTGAGCCTTCCCACCTATATCTGATCTCTCTGGTGTACCAAACCCAAATTAGCCCTATCTCAAAAGTATTTTATTAGATTTCCCAAACCAACCCATTAAATAGAAATAACTTTTAACATTTGCATTATAATTTATAAAAACATGGTTTTTTTTTCTTCTAATTTTCGGTAGAAATCTGAAAAGTATAGATAGATATAGTGAAGAAAATAAAAAAAATTATAATGATATCATGCAGAAATAACCTTTGCTAATATTACAGTGAATATACTTTCAGTATAAAGCACACTCACTTATATCATTTGCATTTTCTCAGCAACCCCATACAGTGTGATCTCCATTAAATAGCAGAGAAAGTTGAGATTTAGACAAATAACCCGATTGCCCAAAATATAAGGCTGGAATATGATCGGGCCAAAACTCACTCCTCAGGTTGACTCTGGCCCAGAGTTCACTTTACCACATAAGCAATTTATGTTAAAGGAAACTGTCTTTTGACCCAGCAATTCCACTGCTGGGATTACATCCTAAGAATTCTGAAACACTAATTCAAAAGAACGTATGACCCTCAATGTTCATAGCAGCACAATTTACAATAACCAAGTGCTGGAACCAACCTAAGTGCCCATCAGTAAATGAGTGGATCAAAAAACTATGGTACATTTACACAATGGAATACTATGTAGCAGAAAGAAGAAAAAAAAGCAGCTCCTACCCTTCACAACAACATGGATGGAACTCAAAAACATTATGCTAAGTGAAATAAACCAGGTGGTGAAAGGCAAATACTATATAATATCACTTATAAGTGGAACCTAATCAACAAAACAAACAAGCAAGCAAAATATAACCAGAGCCATTGAAATAAAGAACAAACTGACAGTAACAAGAGGGGATGCGGGAGAAGGATAATGAGGGAAATAGCAGAAGGGTAATCAAGGAACATGTGCAAAGGACACTTGGACAAAGCCAAGAAGGGTATGTTCAAGGATGGGAGGTGGGGATGGGAGTAGAGGTGGGGAGTGGCGATGGGGAAATGGAGACAACTATATTTGAAAAACAATAAAAAGTAAAGGAGAACTTTTCAGGAATGACTTATAGTCATCATTTGAATGAATGTCAATATTTGGTGGCATGTAAATCCGGTCAGAGCCCCACCAGTGATTATTTGCTAAGCTCTCAAATAAAGCCAATAGTCTTGTACAGTTCTAGAAGGAGATCAAAGGAGGCCTCTGAAAAAGGTGTTTCCGTACTGGTGTTCAGTGGAAAGAAGTTCCTCTAATGCTCTGTTTGTTATGTAGCCATACCCTACTTGTTTGGCCATGCCTCAGTTTGCCACCAATTTGGAAGATGTCCTCTTAGGAGCTTCATAAAGCCACTGGTGATCTAAATCCAAGCTGAAGTTTTCTCTAAACTATGTAAATACTAATCTAAATACTTAGGAGGGGCAGATACTTGAAGGTAACCCTGTGAATAGAGGTCCTTTAAAAATGGGCACTTAGGCATCAGATACCATTATAAAGTATACCTCAAGCCTAGTAGCCATCAGGGTGGGTGGCTTCTTGAGCTCCCTTATAAGCACATGCATCTTCTCCATCTAGCTAAGGATTTTGCCCTTTGGGAAGTGTCTGAGGGCAGGTGCACTCTGAATTCAGCCCAAATACAATTCAGGATTTAGATCTTTGGCTATTTTAAAATATATTTATGTTTTAAGTTTTGCAAGAAATATGTGTTTATTTTTAAAAATTCAAAACAATATAGAGGCATATAAAATTATTTATATTTTTCTACCCTTTCATTCTACCCATCCCTAATATAACTCCCCGAGAATAACCTCTTGACAAGTTTGATGTATATACTTGAAAACTTTTATCAATGCACAGACTAAATATGAATAAATAAAATACTTTCTAATAGAGATCTCAAGACTTTCACCAAGCTGCCTTTCTGACTAGGAGAGTTTATTTTGTCCAGCAAAGCAGATAAGAGAGAGGTCTCTGGTACTAGGCTAATGGGGTTTAATTCTTAGCTCCAGTTAGAGGCATATGGGACCAGTTCTAAACTGCAGCTTCTTTAACTGTGAAATGGAATGAAACCTAGTATTTCTTTGCAACGTTATAGTGAGACTTAAATGAGATAATGCATGTATATAATTTATGAAACTTCCTGGCCCATATGCATTCAATAAGATATTTTAAATATTAGCTTTATTGAGATATAATGCACATGCTACAAAATTCAGCCCTTTATATATATAACTGAGGGTTTTTTAGTATACTCATAAAGTTGTGCAACCATCACAATGATATAATTTTAGAATACTTTCATCATCCTAAATAGAAACTTTTATTCTTTAGTCATCACCCTATGATTCTCCACCCTCCCCCCGCAAAAAAAATACCCCTAGCCCTAGGGAGCCTGTGTTCTACTTTCAGTTTTTATGGATTTACTTTTTCTGGATATTTCATATAAATGGAATCATATAAAACTTTTCCTTTAGTGTTGAGCTAATTTCACTTAGCATAATGTTTTCAAGGTTCATCCATTTCATAGCATGTATCAGTAATTCATTCTTTTTTATTGCAGAATAATATGTTATTATATGGCTATACCACATCTTGTTGATCCATTCATCAGATGATGGGCACTGTTTTTGGCTATTATCAATAATGCTGCTATGAATATTCTTGTACAAATTTTTCTTTGAATGCCTGATTTAAAAAATTTAGGTATGCTCCATTAATCCATATAGTCCCTAATTTATATACTCCATTAAATGAACTTAATTTTTTCCACCAGGAATGGAATTGCTAGGTCATATGGCAACTCTATGTTTAATCTTTTAAAGAACTGGCAAATTATATTCCAAAGTGGTTGCATAATTTTACATTCCCATCAGCAATGTATGAAGATTCTAGTCCCTCTCCATTCTTGCTAATACTTGTTATTTTCCATTTTTTTAAAATTATACCCATACTGGTGGGTGTGAAGTAGCATCCCACTAAAGTTTTTATTTACATCTCCCTGATTACTAATGATGTATCTTTTCACATGTTTTCAATAAGTGTCTAAATATTGTTATTTATTTCACAGATATTTAATAATTTCTATATTTTGCAAGTCATCTTTTTCCTTTAATATTGCCTAAAATTCCCCAATTAGACCATGGCCATTTCTTTCCTTTTTTTTTTTAACAACCTGTTGGCCTCAGTTTTAGTCAAATTATCAAATTGTTGTGTGAGCATTCTTTGGAGTGAGGTACAGTGCAAGGGGATGGGAAGTGGCACACAGGCTTCCTCATGGCTTTCTTGTAAACTTGGCAGGCATTTTAGTGTTAATTCTCACTTCATCTTAATGACTGCACCATGACATAGGTGGCAGGTAACTTTCCTGTTTTCCTCCCTCCCAGCATTCTCCTACCCAATCTTGACCATGTTTGACAGATAAGGGAACAAAGGCAGAAAATGGTTCAGTGAGAAGGCAGATCTAGGACTAGATTTCAAGTTCAAGGGCTAGGAGTGCAAATATTCTGCTTCTACAGTTAGAACTTACTCATTCCCTGGCCTGTTCAGCCCACCCAACTCCTGCTCATGTATTGGTGTGGCATGTTTTGAGAGCTAGGCCCTCAACTCAGTGAGTGTGTCTAGCTGCCAGCAGGGGTGAGACACTTGGAAAGCCTCCAAGGCCAGAAGTGACTGGCTGATGGTAGGGTAGGGACTGAGATTCACCTTGAACCTTTCAGCAATTTCCCCCTGAGGCACTAAGTAGAGATCAGCCATGGACACCTCATCTCACACATAGTACTTCCCTGATGTGCTCTGCAGGATCTGCTCCAAAGTGCTAAAGCCAGGATGGATGGCCTTCTAAGCCCATGACAGCTGGTTTTCCTGTCTCACTTATTTCAGGACAGAAAGGGTCTTCAGTAGCTGGATGCCTCTAGTGATAAGGTGAGAAATCATGTGCAAAAGGACAAGGACCCTCTTTTTTGGGTACTGAGGCAGGAATTATGGAATGGGCCAAGTCTCCTCCAGGACCTCAATGATGGCCAGTCACTGGTCAATGGTGATGTCATCAGTCTTCAGTGGTGGCATCTGCTTCATGGAATTGTGTGCTTGAAATTCTTAGGAGGACCGCTGGCTCTGTCCTTTACGAGGTTGATGGGCACTGTTTCATAGTCAATGATTTTCAAGGCCAGAGTGATTTGAGTTCTCCAGGAGCAGGAGCTTCAAAAATGGGAATAGAAGATGGGCTTCCCCACTTGCATCTTGAATTATGGGTGACCCCTTACTCAGGCAGGAATCTTCATGCCTGGGACTCTAAGACTCATCAACGACCTTTCTTGAACATGCACATTTTCTTTATTGTAGTGTTATTTACAATAGCCAAGAGTTGGAAACAACCCAAGTGCCAATTAGTAGATGAGTGGATAAAAAAGCTGTGGTACATTAACACAACGGAATGCTACGCAGTAGTAAAAAAGAAGGAACTCATATTTTTTGTATTTATTGCCATTTTATTGTTCATAGTTTTCATCTTTATTTTCATTTTTAAATTTTTATTGTGGTTCAAGTACATTTTTGTCAATTTTCTCCCCACCACTCCCCCATCACCCCACTCCACCCGCCCTGGACTTTGTCCATGAGTCCCCCATATATGTTCCTTGACAACCCTTCCCCTGTTTCCCCCTACCTCCCCCTCCTCACTCTCCTCTGTTCATGTCAGTTTGTTCTTCACTTCAATGCCTCCAGTTACATTTAAATCCCTTGTTTGTTCTGTTGATTAGTCTCCACTTACAGGTGAAATCATATGGTATTTGTTTTTCACTGCCTGGCTTATTCGCTAAGCAAAATACTCTTCAGATATATCCATGCTGTTGCAAAGAATGAAGACTGGTGCAGCCACTGTGGAAAACAATGTGGGATTACCTCAGAAAACTACAAATGGAACTGCCTTTTGACCCAGCAATTCCACTGTTGGGATTAATCCCTAAAAACCTGGAGACGCCAATTCAAAAGAACCTATGTACCCCAGTGTTCATAGCAGCAGAATTTACAATAGCCAAGTGTTGGAAGCAACGTAGATGCCCATCAGTAAATGAGTGGATCAAAAAACTATGATACACTTACCCAATGCAATACTACGTGGCAGAAAGAAAGAAGGAACTCTTATGTTTTGTGACAGCATGGATAGATGTGCAGGATATTATGCTAAGTGAACCTTTCTCTGGTCATCCTTTTTAATAGTGTGGTCAGCCTCCACACCCTGGCACTCCCCACCTCCCTATCTTTTCTTTCTTATTTTTTTCATAGCATTTATCACTTTTAAATATAGTACATACCGTGTTGTTTATTATCCACTACCTGCTTCTCTCTCCACTAGCTCCTTGAGGGCAGGGATCATTATCTGTTTTGTTTGCCATTGTACCCTAAGTGCCTAAAATAGGGCCCCTCGAATAGCTGGTGCTCAGTGAGTACTTATTGAATAAATAAAATTATGGCCTATATTCCAGAGAATAAGGCTTTATAGCATATTTGTGCAGGAAAAATTAGGCCTTATGTAAGGGTAATGATATTAATAGTTATTTGTTATCATTATTGCACATACTATATGTTCCAGGAACTTCCCTTCTTTGATGGGTGAAAAAACCTTCTTCATATATAGACAATATTTTAGCTACCACACAGGTAATATTCACCTTTCTAGTCAATTAAATACTTTGTGGGACAAAGTTGTACTTGAATTTGATTCTGTAGCCACAGCTGCTCACAAGGTGCATAGCAGGTATTCAGTAATTGTTGGCTGATTAAGTGGTGCTGAATGAATGAATAGAAAAATCTCCCAATTTGTGCTCTCATGTACCTTCTACTCCAACCACACTGGGTTATTTGCTTTCTAAATGTATTATTTACCTTTTAACCCTTAACTCCTAGCATTTTGCCTGGCACATACTAAGTACCCATAGTACATTGGATAGGTAAATGAATAATGAATCACTGAGGTACTAGAAATGTTCATTGAATTCAGTTAAATCATTGCTTTTTCAACTTCATTTGATCATCTAGTGTGGACGTAAGTTATACCCACCTATGCTGTTGAAGGATTCATGTTCTATCCTTCACTGATAATGCTCTGTATGTTTTCATAATCTATGAAGAAAGAGAAGATGCATTTCTGGGTTGAGATTTGTTATAGCTTCAACAGTATCACTCTTTTTAAATTAAAAATTCCAAAATTCCAACTTCTCCATTCATTTGTTGTCATTGGTATTACCTCCTCAGGAGAGTTGCTAGCATATTAAAAATAAAAACATAATGCTTCTATGAAAGAGCCTTCCAACATTAACATAAAATGTATAACTATTGGCAGAATGATTAGATTAATTCACTTCTTAGGGCTAGGTTGTTGGGAGCTGACTCATCGAAAATGATGTGAAATTATTCAGTTATACAATGAATCTATACAGAGCTGACATATTAGATTGATTTTTATATTTATCTTTTCCTTTTAACATTGTTACAGGAAAAATTAAAACATTCTTCAAAAATGTATTAATATAGGTTTATTATTCATGTAATAGCAGCATTAAACTTACAAAAGATGTGTGATGATTCAAAGCCTGTTATACATTTGTTTTATGTTTTCAGGTTGGTATCAGGCTCTATATTCACAGAGGAAAAGCTGTTAGCCTTCTTATTTCAAATGAAATAAGGTGCAGTTATTAAAGACATCTTTTGCATCAATTATAATTAGGTTTCTCTGTAACAAATATGTGAAAATTAGCTCCTAAAATAAGATTTAGATGTATGTTAGTATAGAAAGAATCAGTTCAGGGCTAGAGTCAGCACTCCATTGCTTTAGGGACCAAAACTTCTCTTACAGTGTTGCACAGGTATGCTTGATTTTGATTCCTAAAGTTCCCATAGAGACCGAGATAGTTCCAGGAATTGCATTGACATCCCCTGAAACACAAAAAGGGGAAGAGGGAACAAGGACTGTGTCACCTCCTATTTTCTTGGAAGTACAATACCAGATTTCCACTTGAACTCAATCACGTGGCCATTACAAACCATAAAGAGGTCTTGGAAATGTAGTTTTCTTAGCTAAGGAAAATGTATCCAGCTTCAAAATTGGGGTTCTTTTATTAAGAATGAAGGGGAGGACTGCCAGCCAAGATGGAGGCATAGATAGATACACTTTGTCTCTTCACACAACCAAAAGGACAACAACAAATTTAAAAATAAAAAATAACCAGGACTGCCAGAAAATTGAACTGTATGGAAGTCCGGCAACCAAGTAGTTAAAGAAAAAATATTCATCCAGACTGGTAGAAGAGGTGGAGGTGGGCAGTTGGGGCAGAGAGGACATGTGGCAAGGCTGCAGCTGGTGGACCGGGGTGGACAAAGCAGTGGGTGGAGGACCAGGAAGTCCCACATTTCCATGCGGATAAACTGGGAAGAACAACCGGAAAATGAGATGTGGGAAAAGAAAACCTCAAAACCTTTACTGGTAAAAATCTGTGGGGTTTGCATTGGTGGGAGAAACTCCCAGCCTCATGGGAGAGTTCCTTTGAGAGACCCACAGGGTTCTGGAGCATGCACAAACCCACCCACCTGGGAATCAGCACCAGAAGGACTCAATTTGCTTGTGGGTAACAGGGGAAGTAACTGAGAACCGCCCAAGAGCCGAGCAAGTGGCATTGTTCCCTGTCAGACCCCTCCCCCGCTTACAGCACCACAATGCAGTGATGTGGGCTGCCCTACCCTGGTGAATACCTAAGGCTACACCCCTTACCACATAACAGGAGTGCCAGAGACAAAAAATATGGCCCAAACAAAAGAACAGATCAAAGCTCCAAAAGTAGAACTAAGTGATGAAGAGATACCCAACCTAACAGATGCAGAGTTCAAAACACTAGTAATCTGATTGCTCACAAAATTGGTGGAGTATGGTCGCAAAATGGAGGAAAAAGTGAAGGCTATGCAAAGTGAAATAAAGAAAAATACACAGGGAACTACAGTGAAGAGAAGGGGACCTGGATTCAAATAAAAAATTTGGAGCAGAAGGAAGAAGTAAACGTTCGACAAGAACAGAATGAAGAAACAGGAATTCAAAAAAATGAGGAGAGGCTGAGGAACCTCTGGG
>PVJD01013670.1:0-32813 GCA_004026545.1 Mormoops blainvillei
GATAAATAGATGATATTTTAGAATCCCAAAAATGTTGATTTCAAGTATGCAGTGTCCTTATTTAAGTCCAATCTGCAAAATATATGCTAATACTTGCAGAGCACGTAGAGTGTGCCAGATTGTGCTAAGGGTTTCCCATTGTCTCACTTGGTTTCCACAATAATACTATGAAGTTCACATTGTTTGTTATTCTTTTCTTAAAGAGGAGGAAACCATGTGTTCATTCCTCGCCCTTCCCTAGCTCAGCTTCATTTTGTAGGGAGTCTAATCCCTATAAACCAGGCTTCCCAGACTCCCCTGCCAGGGGCTTCAGGGTGGGCTCAGCCAACAGTTGGCACTGGCAGGACACTAGAGGGCAGCAGCGAGGGCGAAGTCACCTCCCTCCCAATGCACTGTACACTCTCTACTATTGGGCTGCTTCTCAATGGTTCCAGCTTCCCTGAGGAGGCACTGTCTTCGTGTTCCCCACTCCCAGTGGATTCTGATCTCTGTTAACACCCTCTTCTCTTTCTGGCCTGCTAGTCCTAAAAGACGTTGCAGCTTGCTGGTGTTGTAAATCTTTGGTTGCCTCACTGCTTCTTTGTGAACGTTTTAGCCCTTCCAACATCTTTGTGCTTAGTTCCCCATATTAAATTCCCTCTATTGAACTTTCTAGTCTTTTCCTCTTGGACACTGACTGATACACTTAAATAAACAAGTAACTTAAAAGAGCACGGACTGGGTTTGAATTCAGGCTGTCTGAGCAAGTCTATGCCCTTAGCCGCGAAAGGCTACTGTTTCCTGTAGTGCCATGGACTAAGTTAGTGGTCTCCAAACTCTTTAATGACTTTTTCGATTGCACACATTATGAGAAAAAAAAAAAATTTGTAAGCATGGACCCTTGACACAGTATATTTATTTAAAAATTATATGTAAGTAGTAATATTACATGATATGTTAAACACTAGTGAAGTTTACTCATTTTTACTTTACTTTGTTTTATTTTGTTTATTCTGATATTTCTCTCGATGCTGAAGGAGCCATCATCCTCAGGTTTTGAATGTAGTGGAAAGATGTTTTTAATTCTTTATGGCTTTAGTGTGATTTCAGCTACTTTTTCTTGAAACAGGGAGGAATTCTCCAGAACACTTTCATATTTTCTCTTTCTTCCTTAGATTTCTCATTTCTTTTTTCCCTGTGAGCTTCAGATGGAAACAGCAGAGCTAAGAGATAAGGTGCTGAGGAGAAAGTAAAGAGAAAAGTAAAAAGTCTCCCAAATCTTTTTATTGTCAATTTAAGACCAGTTTGCACTCTAAACATGAGACTTCTCAGCATCTTTTTTAATAACATCTTTATTGAGATAAAACTCACATAGCATAAAATTCACTTCTTCAAAGTGTATAACTTAATGCTTTTTAGTATATTCAAAGTTATGCAGCCATCACCACTTACTTATTTTAGAACATTTTCAGTACTTGAAAAAAGAAACCCACACCCACCTGTAGTCAGTCTCCATTCTCTGTCAGTAGTGGGGGCCTCTGGTAACCACTAAGCTACTTTCTGTCTCTGTGGATTTGACTATTCTCAATATTTTATATAAATGAAATCATACACTATATGGCCTTTGGCAATTGCTCCTTTCACTCGACATAGTGTTTTCAAGGTTCATCCATGTTCTAGTCTGCATCAATACTTCACTCTATTTTTTACAAAATAATATTCCATTGTATGAATATAGCAAATCTGGTTTATCCATTCATCAGCTGATGGACATATAGGTGGTTTCTACTTCTTAGCTATTGTGAATGGTGCTGCTATGAACATTCACACGTGAATTTTTGTGTGGAAGTACGTTTCTATTTCTCTTGAGCCTAGGAGTAGAATTTCTGGGTCATACAGTGACTATTTAAGCTTTTTTTTTTAAGTTTCAAATAGTTTTCCAAAGTGGCTGCACCATTTTACATTCCCACTAGCAGGAATGGAGTCTAAAGACTCCAATATTTTCACATCCTCTCTAATGCATTGTATTATCTGCCTTTTAGCCATCCTGGTGGATGTGAAGTGTTATTGTAGTTTTAATTTGCATTTCCCTAATTATTCAACATTTTTTAAAAGGCAGTTATTTGATTAACATTAATACAATAATTTATTAATATAAATTAAATATTAATATTTATTTTCAGTGAATGAAACATGAAAGACAGCCAACCTCATTAGCAAAGAAAAGAGCATTCCAGTGCTCCAAAAAAAATGCATAAAAATCACAATATAAAAACTAAGCAACTAGTTCATGTAGAACTGTAACTGTATCAAGATATCTTTTGATTTACATTTTGATTTTTTTCTTTGACCCATTGGTTGTTCAGGAGTATGTTCTTTAATTCCACGTACTGGAGATTTTCTTGTTTTTTATTTGTTGTTGATTTCTATTTCACACCATTACAGGCAGAAAAGATACACGGTATGCTTTTAATTTTCTTAAATTTGCTAAGACTTACTTTGTGGCCAACCATGTGATCTGTACAGGAGAATGTTCCATGTATGCTTGAGAAGTGTATGCTGCTTTTGTTAGACGGAATATCCTATATGGAATTTAGGACACAGATATCCTAACAGGTATATGGAATATCTGTTAGGTCCATTTGGTCTAAAGTACAGTTCAAGTTCAATGTTTTCATGTTGATTTTCTGTCTGGATGAGCTATCCATTGCTGCAAGTGGATAAAATTCCCTACTATTATTATATTGTTGCCTATTTTCCTCTTCAAATATGTTTGTATTTGCTTAATATATTAAGTGTTCCAATATTAGGTGCATATATATTTATAATTGTTGTGTCTTCTTAATGAGTTGACCTTTTATTATTATATAATGACCTTTGTGCCTTGTTATTATTTTTGGCTTAAAATGTATTTTGTCTGACATAAGTATAGCTAACTATGCTTTGTACCCATCCATTTTTCAAAAAAATGGACATGCAAATGGCCAGCAGGCACATAAAAAGATGCTCAACTTGACTAACCACTAGGGAAATTAAAATCAAAACCACAAGGAGATATCACCTCACACCTTTTGGAATGGCTATCTTCAAAATGACAAGAGATGACAAATGCTGGTGAGGATGTGAAGGAAAAGAGAATCCTGTGCACTGTCATGGGAATGCAAATTAGCAGAGCCACTAAGGAGGACAGTAGGGACGGTCCTCATTACATCCAAAGGAAGTGAAAACAGGTTACTGAAAGATCTGCACTCCAATGTGTACTGCAGCATCTTCACCATAGCCAAGACATGGAAACAACCTAAGTGTGTCAACAGGTGGTGATATAAAGAAAATGTGACACATATAACGGAATATTATTCAGCCATGAGAAAGAAGGACATCCTGCCATCTGTGGCAGGAAGGATTTTGAGGACTCTGCTAAATGTAATAAGTTGCACAGAGAAGGCAAATATTGGATGATATTACTTATATATGGAATTTTAGAAAGCTGAACTTGTAGAAACAGAAGGTAGAATGGTGGTTACCAGGAGCGTGAGGAGTGAGAAAATATAGAGATGTTTTTAAGTCAAAGAAAGAGAGAGAGAGACAGAGAGAGAGAGTGAGGGAAAAGGAAGGAAGAAAAAAAGGACAGAAAAGAAAAGAAAGAAATATAATTATAAACTTGAAAACTGCAATAAAATTGACCCTTTCCCAACCCTGAACTCTGGCCTCTGCAACATTTTTTAAAAATCTATGAATCTTAAGTCTCTTAAAATAGGGTCTATATTTTTAACCACCAATGCTAATTTGATTAAGTAAGCCAGACATTTGATTAACATTTCCACTCATTCCTAAGACTTTTTGTTTTTGTCATTCACTTATTTTTAATTATAATTCAGCATATCGTTGTTGTTAGTCATTGGCAAATACCAATATTTCCTTTGCTTATATAATATTTTCTTAATTAAACAATCATTCTTAAAAGCCTCAGGAAGCAGTGTGTATAGTGGGTGATATAGGCCTCATTACATGGCTGAGGGAAGCCTTTGTCCCGGAGCCGGACTACATCATTAAAGTCACCATAGTGCTCTTGGCCAGGAAGGGGTATAGACCTTTTAGCTCCATAAGTTTTCTTCTAAAATGAAATAGTACCAAACCAAAGAGTAATCTCTTTATTCAGTTATTCATTCTACTTGCCCCTTATTTATTTATTACTAAATAAATAATAAGCATCTACCATGTGCCAAGCACTGTCCAAGACACAGGGGACACGGCAATGAACTAGACCCTCAAAGTCCCGCCCTCAAGGAGCTCACACTCTAAAGCAGCGCCTTTCACCAGTCTTCTGCTGCCGTGGCCTGAGGCCATGGTGCCTGGCTCTGCAGCAGCCATCTTGCCCCTCTGGGACGAAAGCCAGCACACTGAAGATGACAGGGCTTCAAAACAAAAGAAACCTGTTTAAATGATTGTGAATAGCTCAAGGCCCCAAAGCAATTCACTTTCAGCAGCCAGGGTTTTTCCACTTCTAATTTTCAGAGCTAGCTTTCAGAGAGCTAATGTCCACAGAGGAAAAAAACAAAAAATAAGACTCATTCAGACTGTCCAGATCGTGGCACCAATTGCTAGCTGAAACTCGTCTGAGGGACAAAAGCATGGAGAAGATGTATTTCTCTACCTGGCATTTTCTACATACCTACTTTCAGGCTGGAAGTACCGGACTTCTAGAACAGCGCTTGGTCCCTTGGGGTCAATTTCTCTAACTGCCGATCTCCTTACTCTTGCAGAGCTCCCAGGTAGCTAACCTGAGGTAGTTCTGATGTAGCTAAACCTCAAAATCTCTATAAAAGCCTCAATTCCCAGGACATTTCAAGCTCAACTCTCTAAGTGTGCCTGTACTCTCAGGGCCATTGTATGAGTAGGAACATGGGGATTTCTGATTTGCTACTTTTTTCAGTGGCTCACAGGGAAAGACACTAAAAAATGCAACTGAAAGGGCCCACCAAAAACTCAAAAATCTTACCCCTCTCCTTGGGTTCAATTAGGCTTCCCTGTTAAGGACTCTCATAAAACTAAGCACTTTTCCTTCATGTCTTTTATCACAGCTTATAATTCAAAACCTTTTAGTCTTTTTATATTTGACCCATAAAGGTAGGATCTTACCAGTTTGCTCACCACTGTATTCCCAGTGGATGAATAAATACATGTCTTCATTCGTTCACTGGGCCATGCAAGATTTAAATGGAAAACTGGCCTCCTGGCCTTGAGCATGCCCTCGCCTTATTGGCTGGAGGGTCTGAGATTTAAAGCAAATCACTTACCTATACAGGGTCTCCATGGCCGTAGCATATGACAGTGGGGGATTCTTACAGACTGATCATCAGGGACCACACATACTAGAACATCTTGTCCAAATTGCCTATGTGTGGGTTAATGGTTGCCTCTGTCCTATGAATATACCACCATCTTCCCACTGCCCTGCCAGGCCAAAAATCAGTTTCCAACCCTCTCTACAAAGAAAATACTTAATATCGTATGTTGCTCAGCCAGTTGTAACTATACTTAGTTTGGGGTTACCCAGTTTCCAAAGCTGACAAAAGAGACAGTACTGATTGGCAATATCTCAGATGCTTTTAAAATGGACTGTACAAAGTACAACGTACATAAAATGTCTTTTTTCCCTCTGATTATCAAAGAACATTTTAAAAGGTAAAATTTGTTCACCATTAGGGTTTGAATTAGTGCACATTACATCCTTACGGTTATTGTCATTCCAAAGTTATAATTAAATTCTTTACTAAACAGTGAAAAGTTTCCATGCTATATTATATCACTCTAATTTCCCATGGCACACACTTTGGCACCTTCATTTTATTTCTCTAGGACACTTTTCCTGAAATTCAGATGCTAAAAACACAAGCCACTCTACAGTAAACATGTTAAGAGACTTTTGTGCAAAAAGATGAATATGTGTACAGAGATGAGCAGAACAGAAGCGGGTTTGCCATCACAGCAGGGATGCTGAGCTTCGGGGCCCCTCACCTGAGGCGCCTTTTGAGGCCCCAGGAGGCTCCCCAGCAACAGGCTAACAAAATCGCAAGTGTTTTTGTCAACCGCAAAAGTAAGCTATGTATGCATTGTTTTATACAAAAAGCCCCCAAATTGCGTAGGCTCAAAATTGGTTATATAAGTTTAATTTTATAAGTTTAAACCCTATATCCATGACCAGAGCTGAAGTTTAGAAACCTCTGATATTGATCTGTCTCTTACCACCGAACAGGCAGTTCCTCTCAGTTGGGAAAAAGTATGGGAATTATTTTCCCTGACACTTTGACCCTTTCTTCCTTTTATTTTATTTTTTTAACCAAACAACTCGTGCCTATTTTTTACAAAGCAAAGAGGCTGAAATACACATTATGTAAGCTCTGTGGTTCCCTTCTAGGCTTCAGTTCATTTTTTGTGGGCAAGTAGCATTTTGCGGGGGTCAAAATCTGCATTGAGTCACTTCCAGCGTCTCAAACCAAGTTAGTCTTTGAGTGCAAAATGGTCCAGTTCAAAATTACCAAAATCATTATTTTTATTTGAGAATCTATGGCCCTACTAAGACCTGCACTGAAATAAAATTATTATTTGATTTTTTTTTAATGAATATTTGGAGAAGCAATGGCCTCCATCACAAAATACACACACACACATACACACACAATCTTTGGAAAAGGGTATGTTTTGACCGCAGGGATGGATTTTGTGTGAATAGAACCCTCAGGCATCTAACAGTTTAAATAATGGTTTCTATTCCAGGGAAGAAAATATATTTTTTCTTGATAGCACTTTTTTATATTCACTGCATTGGAATTACTTTCTCAAAATTCTGCCAGTGAAGACTTATCATATATGGGTGCCATTGCTGTAACATAAAGATAAGGATTGAAGCAAATTCCACTCATAAGCTCATGAGCCCGTAAATTGGAACTATCCTTTATAACACAAAGCACTTTACCAGTCCAAAAATTTTTCTTAAAAGCAAGACAGGAATTTTCTCCTGCAGAATTTCCCCCTCTTCAACGGCTTGAACGTTTTCAACTGCTCAAATCTTATTTTCTCTCAGACTATTTGTGAGAGAAAGACAGAAACCTCATCTACAGCCTATTGGCTATAGAAAATGTAGAAAATAACCTCTGGTGAAATTCAGATAGATATCAAACCATTTTAATAATATATACAATATTATTTTTACAGACCAAGGAAAATCATTAAAATCTATAGGAAACTCAATAAATGCTATTATTATCATTAAGGTATTTTGAGAGGAATAACTTTTTTCAGAAATGTTTGCATTGTGGTAGGGTGTCCTAATAGGCCACCCACAACCCCCAAATCCTTTAAGCCTCAGCCTACACATAAGAATGTCACTCGTTTTTGCTCACCCACCCCTTCGGGGGAGGCCAGCCTTCCCATTAGATGCTTTATTGTGGCCTGCGCCGGCCCTTCAGTGTTTGAAACAAATAGTGGCTATTTGCTCAATGTCCCTGCCCTCTGTGTTTCTGGCTTACCATTATACTCCCACTTTAGACCACGTCTTAGAATGTCAATAAATATTCGTCAAGTAAATGAATAAAAATGAATAAATAAATGGGTGATAGAAATACTACATCTTCCGTTCTGAATCTGTTTTCTGAGATGAAAAAAATCAATTGAATGATATTTTTGCTATTATTTGCTATGAACTTTTATCTTTAATAGATTTTTAAACATTCAAGGGGTACCTATGGTAGAGTCTCTTTCACCCACCCACTTTTATTTGACACACTGCATTTTCTTTGCCCTCTGAGGAGGCAGATGGGTCAGTCTAAGAGAGCTGTAAATAACAAATTTATTTTTTAAAACAATGACCCTTGCATTACACTATGAAAAAGGAAAGCAAGCTAGAAAGTGATGCTTAACCCTTTCTTACAGCCCCACTCAGTACCATAGGACAGGAAACCTCATTCCAATGCTCAGGTTTACCAACACCTGTCTCGCTAAGAATTTCAAATATTTTTTCAAGGAGAAATGTGGATTTTTTAAAAAAGATCTCTACCTGTTCTGTTGTCCACATGCAATAATACATGTCACTATCAAAGAATCGTGCAGCAACTTGCAAATGAGTGCATGGACCACTGCTGCTCATAAGACAGGGTACCCACAGGCCATTAGAGCATCCTGTAACAATCCTAACTCTTTAATAATTTGGTACTGTTTGTATCAGAACTTGCCCTTTGCTTTATTATTGTTGAGGAAGGTGCTCAATATTTCTTTCATAAAGATAATGGTTTCCATGGGATTTGGGGCTTTTCTCCCTCCCCCACCGAAGAGATGCCTATGTGGCTGGAAACACGTAAGCGGAGATGCACCTCTTCATTAAAAAACTTTAACCTCTCCTAATGATGATATTAATGCCCAGCGTGCGATAAACACCTGAGACATACTTTGTCCTAAACAACGCAGCCTTAGAGAACCTTGTAGTCAATAAAATAAAATACCCCTTTCTCTTTAATTAACATATGAAATAAACACAATCTGTGACACCTAGTGTGCAGCAGCAATTAAGAGGCATTGCTTAGTTAAACCTCCTAATACCTCATTTAAATATGCAATTAAGGGATAATTGCTTTCAATCAATAAAAAAATTGAAATATTTCACAGGGGCTTCAATTATTTTTTGCTAGGCTTTCTACTTTACACTTGGCCAGCACTAAGCCTGGGAGCCTTACTCCTTTGGTTAAAGTGACATTACCCCCTTTCTTGGTCCTGGCTTTTAAGCATGCTATTAACATCACAAGAGGCCGGTAACAGTGCTAAGCCTTAGAAATCATCTCTTTTGGCCTCAGCTAGGATTTCTACGGTTCTGAAATTGCCTCTTCGTGACTTGCCTTAGGTTATGTTCTTTGTTTTTACTCAACTCTAAGCCCTCCATTTTCATCTCCTTGTAAAGGAATCTACAGTGAGAGAGTTAACAATTTGCTGCCCTTCCTAGTGAAGCACCAACTGCAGGAAAAGCAACATTATGCTCCTGAAATTGGTTGGTGCACTGACTGTGGTAGTATCCGGTTTTATCCTCAGCCTCCCTCCCCAAAACACGTATGTGTTTACAAACTGTTATGTACATAAAGGGAAATATTGTAAACTAAGCCTTCAGGCGAACCCTCGGAAGTGGGTGAAGTGAACAGGGGAATAACAATAATCATGACCAGGGAAGATCAAGGCCAAGTGTAACCATATATTCATCCTGAAAAGGCATCAATTGAGTAATATGTTGCGTCGTCAATGGGGAGGATCTGAAGTGCTGAAGCTGCCGGTCAAATGCAAAGATTACGTATTAGTCTTAAATTAGAGTATATAATCAATTATAAAGAAACAAACACCCCATGGCAACGCCAGGTGAAAGCTGGATGACATCTGAGCAGCCCCACTATATAACTCAGGCAGTAAAAACTGCTGCAGCCTGAATTACCTGAGTCGGTAGCCCGGTACACACCTAAACTTCTCTTTCACTTTGACTGAGCAGGTGTGACCCTAAAAGACCAATGTCATTTTGTTCAGAACATGAGAAATACATATATCATAATTACAGCCTGATTCTGGGATGTGAGAACTATGTGCCCTTGGACTTGGGGTGGTCGCCCTGAGAGCCCAGGGAAAGCCATGCCATGCCAGGTTTAGGGACCACCCAGAGAGACCCGGCGGAAACTTCGGGGACAGATGATGTCCGTGCACACCCAGAGCTGGTAACTCTGCCTGACAGCGGCTTCTCCTCTCCTCCCTATTCAATCATACTGCTGGTCTCGTCAGTTTCACTGGACTGAGACCATCTTGCTCTTCTCAGAGCTAAGCAATACCCCCCCCACACGTACCCAAAATGTAACCCTTGATTTTCTGTCCTATGGTCACCCTGTGGGTAATTCAAGGTTGTCACCTCATTTTCATGGCCTTCTACTAGGTCTTTTGGGCAGCCTTTGTTTCTCGAAGAGAACCAGTCCTAGCCAATCTTCGTTGATACTAACAGAACAATAATAACCCCAAGCACTGTTCTAACTGCACTTCTTAATCTGTTCTGTGTTATCCTCATAACCCCAAGGCAGGGGGGAAGGGGTGGGTGGGTAAATTTCCATCCTCATTGTATAGGTTAAGATATTGTGGCACTGACAGTATGCATTGCCAGAAGTAGCTGTGATGTCAATTTAAGACTGCTGTGTTCCACAGTTCTTGAGCTTAGCCACTATGCTAGACTAACTCTCTAGAACCTCCATTTCCAACATTTGGCACATTATTTCATGAAGTGATTTGAAATAACAGAAACACTGTACTTCCAGGCTTCATCTTGCTGGACTCAAGGACCCTGAGCCAGAAAATCTCTCTTGGGTTTCTCCTTTACACTGTTACCACACTCACAGCACTTTTGATACCAGACAGGTGGGCTTTCCACATCAAGAATTCTCTGGACACCAGCTGGGTGTCCTACAATTCAGTTAAATTCTGACACTAACCAGAGTTAGTGCAGACTCCGCAAGTGAATGGCCCGGTCCCAGGAGACTGCTCCCCACTTTAGATCAAATCACAAGCAGTCGGTACCCAGGTTACCTACAACTTTTGTCCAACTTGTCTGCAAATCAGAGGTTCCCATGACCCCATCCTTAGATTTGATCATTTGCTAGAACAGCTCACAGAACTAAGGGAAACATTTACTTACATTTAAAGCTTATTATATATAAAGAATATGACCAAGGATACAGATGAGCAGCCAGATAAAGAGGGTGAGGGCCAGAAGAGGCAGAGCACAGGAGCTTCTGTCCCTGGGGAGTGGGGGTGACCACCCTCCACACGTGTAGGTGTGTTCACCAACACAAAAGCTCTCCAAGCCCATATTTTGGGAATTTTTATGGAGGCCTCATCACATAGGCATGATTATCATTAATTCAATCTACAGCCTGGCCCCACCTCTCAGAGATTAGGGGTGGGGGCTTAAGTTTCCAGGCTTCTAATCATGACTTGGTCTTTCTGGTGGCCAGCTCTCATTTTGAAGCTATGTAGGAACCCACCAAGAGTCACCTTATTAGAACAAAAGATGCTCCTACCCCCACCCCCAGAAATTCCAAAGGATTTAGGAGGCCTGTGTCAGGAACAAGGGTCAAAGACCAAATGTTAGAACAGCAGATACTCCTAATGCTCTAATCGCTTGAGATATTATAGGGTTTTTAGGAGCTGTGCCCCTAACTAGGGGCAGAGACCAATATTTATATTTTCTATTATTTAACACATCCTCAAAAGAATTGAAAATATACCACAATATACCTGTTTTTCTAAGAAAACAACACTCCGGTTAAAAAAAGAATCCCCTATTTTAATTCTTTCATTTACTATTTATTCATTCATTCAATAAGCTTGATTGAGTCACTAAAATATTCACCAGGCATCACTATGCTAAATACGAAGATAAGGAGATGAATAGTCTTGCCCTCTCCCCTTTTTCATTCATCTCCCACACTGCATTAGAAAAGTCTATTAGGTTGAATAACATCAAATTGCCATCATTCAACCATTTCTAACCTACAAAAGCATCAACATTGCATCTAATAAAAAAAGAAAACAATCTATATAGAGCAAAACTGAGTCTTCTGAGAATGTCAAAATTAGTCCTTGCTACCCACTCAGGTTCATCTCTTCCCATGCTACTTGATTCCCCATTTTCTCTTCTTCCTCCTGCAAGGCCTATCTCACATGGCCAGAGCCTTTGGTAGGCTCCTCCCTGCCTACTCTTTGTTGGAAGATACTCCTCCATGGATTCTTGAGCTCCTACACATCTTATTGAGTATGCAACAATGCAAGGCCCTAACCATTTTTTAACCTGGGCCATTTCTTGGGGATTAATGATTTGTGATCGTAGTGAGCAACCTTCGGGGATAAGGTCACGTCTCCCTCTGGTATAGCAAGCTGAATTGTTTATCATTTGTTATGAAACAGCAGGTGTCCCAAGCTGGGTGTTCCTCAGTCACAACACAAACTCATCTGGGTCCATGGCATGGCCCCTGTGGACTCGGGAGGCAAGGGAAACTGACCCACATGCTGATGATCACAGTGAGTACTCTGCAGCGAATAAGGAAGTCCTTTGTCTCGGACACACGAGTCTCATGTCTTCTGCGGCCAATCTCCATGAAACAGTATTAGGCCAACTTATTAGAGTGCAAGTAGGACAAAATCAAGTCCTAGAACTGATTCACTTTTTTGATTCAGAGAAAACATTTTCTATGTGAAACTGATTTTCTTAAGTGGAGTTTATCATTTCATCCTTTGCAGAACTTCAGTGCTTGGTGTACTCCCTTAATGTTGCATTAATAATATTAGTATTGATTAGAGAAATAGGCAGCTACTGAGCAGTGAGCTCCCATGGTGATGTTTTTCTTTTTTGTTATGAAAATTTCTTAGAATGGTTCCTGAGAATTAGTGTTCATTTAAAAAAAGAATGTTGAATTAAACCATTGAATGGATAGTATAGTATCTCTGCTCTTTAGTAGATTATGACCTAAATTTGTTTTTTGTTTTTGTTAACTTTTTGTTTGTTTTCACAGGGCGCCTACTTTGGGAAGAAAAGGGATAAAATCATGACTTAAAAAAAAAAACAAAAAAACTTAGCTCTGGCCAGTGTAGCTTGTTTGGTTGGAGCACTGTCCCATGAATCAAAAGGTAGCACGTTTGATTTCCAGTTAGGGAATGTGCCTAGGTTGCAGTTTCGATCCCCAGCTGGGGCACATGCAGGAGACAGCCCATCAATGTTTCTCTCTAACTTCAGTGTTTCTCTCCCTCTCTCTCTCTCTCCCCCTTCCCCTCTCTCTAAAATCAATAAGTATGTCCTCAGATGAGGATAAAAAATAATAAAATAAAAATAAAAATAAACTATTATATATAATATAGTATTATAAAAATAAAAATTCTTGTTCCTTTCATTAATACTGTGCTTAAGAGGTAGTTTCTCATTTGGTACATGCACTTTCATATATTTTCTATGCATATTCAAACATTTGTGTCTATTTTTTCTTTATATTAGTCAAATCATACCATAAATGTACTGATTTATTTTGTCCACTTAACATATTATGAATATCTTTTCAAGTCAACACATACCTCATGATTTTTAACAGCTGCATGACATTTGTTAACCAGCTTAAGAGAATAGGTTACATAGTCTATTTAACTAACCCTCCAAAGATGAACATTGGCTTCTTCCAATTTTCACTGTTATAAATACTTCTGCAGTTAATTTTTATATGCATTTCTGTGCCTGGCTGTGAGTGTACCTAGCAAAGAAATTTTTAGATGTCGATATTTTGGTTAAGACATATGTACTGTAATTTTTGTATATACACATCAATTGCCAAATTGTTCTCCCAAAGTATGTAGCAATTTCCACACTCACCAAAAGTATGAGTATTGTTTTTCCACACCCTCTTGAATTCCAGGCATTGTTAAAATTTTTGTATTTTTCAAAAGCATATCCCAATCTCTAATTTCTACTTATTTACATACTTTGTATATGTATTGCTATTTGTCTTTTCTTCTCTGTGAATTACCTGTTGCTTTTTTTTCTAGGATACTCTAGTTGGTTTTCTGTCTTGAGTTTTTTTGCGGGGGGTTAAAAAACGCAGCTTCATTTGACACTTCATCCAGCCCCTGAGCTTCTTCCTGCTGGGCTGAGTTTTTTAAATCCAACAGGTAAAGTTAATCTAACGAATCTTCTGGTTGACTTCTAAGTGCCTTGTGAATTAAGAAAATTCATCCTTTGTCACATATGCTGCCAAAACTTCACAGTTTGTTATCTTTTAATCTTATTTATGATACTGTTGCCAGTGGAAATGGAGTTTTTTCACGGGGTCACAGGAAAAGCACTTCAGGAGACCCATGCATGGGAGGTTGAGGTTTTATAGTAAGATTTATTGAAGAAGTTGGAGCAAACACAGAAAATTTTCCCAGGTTCAGCTCCAGTGTTTCATCTTGCCATGGCAAAAGTCTACCCTCGTCCTCATCAAACCCAAGACAAAGGCCAAGGTCCAAAATTCCTGTGTCATTAGTTCAATCCACGTTAAAGCTTAGACCCGTCCAGTCTTTGCCTGTCTCCGTCCACAGTGTAGTTTGTTTCCAGCTGTGCTCTGGCTGGTACTGCTGTACCCTGTACCCAGGCTTGTGCTGTCTGCTGGGGGTCCCAGGCAGCTGCTGGGGCCACATGGCTGCTATGGAGAGAATGCATGAGTGAATGGGCGAGCGTGTGTTACTGAGCGGGAGAGCCTTCTTTGTTAAACTGGGATTATTTTACCTCGGGCTTGGGAGGGACCAGGTACTCTTTCAAACTAACCAATCAACTTCTCAGTCCTTTGTGGGCTGGCTCTGGATCCTCCCTCTAATCAGTCCGTTCCCTAGATCTGCTAGGGTTCTATGTCCCTTATCCAGTCCAATCCTTTTCCCAGGCTAGACAGACAGGCCTCTATGGTTGCCATCGTGGCTTCTACTGTGTGGGCCTCAAAGTGGGGGGATCTCCCCCGCATGGTCACCATCTCAGCCTCTACTGGACGTGCACAGTAGATGGTTCCTAGGGAGTATGTGAAGCTGTAGTTTCCTAGTGGAGCAACAAGGCTCAGTTTCCAATTCAGCTTTCTAGTTTATTAGGCTTCTTAATGTCTCATTCCCTTTGTGCCCTTTCTTTATTAATATCTAGCTACCTATACTAACAATATTTTGTGTGTATATAAGAATTTTTAAATATTTTACAATCAAATTTATCTTTCCCTTACAACTTCTGATATATAGAGTTTTTATTTTTCTTGTTTTATTTAAATTTTGTGCCATTTGAAAAATCATTTTGAGCTATGATTTGAGTTAGGGATCAAGTTTTTTCTTTTTTCTTTTTCATAATTGCATCTAGACATTTTAAAAAGTCACTATCTCTACTCAAACATGGACACTCTCTATACCTGTATGTTTCTTGCCCTCTCATCAATAAGGATTAAATGAGTTTTTCATAAATAACATTTGTGGAGTCACAAATACTTTTGTAAAAGCAGCACATTGAAGAAAATTACTAGAAATAGATATAAACCATTGCTATCCTCTCCAAAGCATTTCAGATGTTTTGGGTTTTCCCAAATAAAATAATACTTGAAATGAGAAAGCCATTGTTTAGAAGTCCGTGCTGGTTTTGTTAGGCACACAATTCCTTGCTGAGCTAGCTCATCTTTCTTCAGGTCACCAAAGGTGGCAGGGAGGTTCAGGAGAAGGGACTGAGATTCTGGGGGTCTGGACTCCAGTCCTGTATTGAATACACAGTGAGACTGTGGTCCCGCCTGGTACAGCTCAAGGAGAAAAGCAAAAAGGGCCCGAGAAGGCTGGATGTCTGGCAGAAACCAAAGCAGCTGGGGTGGGATTATAAGAAGAGGCATCTAATCCTGAGAGAGGGGGATCTGAGGAATAGCACGTGATTTGTAAAGGGTCCTGAGAGCTGGACTCGCCACTCCCCTTAGCTGCTGAATAGGTTATATCCCAGGCCCCCTGTGCACCTACCTGTGTCCCTTTACCCTCTGGGCATCTGTTCCTCACCAATTCAATACAAGAATGCATTCATTCAGAAAGTATCTTTTAATTGCTTACTGTGCATAGGTATACTAAATCTAGTCCCTATCTTCTTAGAACTTCCATTCTATCAGGGAAGATAAATACTAAGTCATTTATTTAATCACCTATTTTTCATTAAAACAAAAGAAAAAAATCAGAATATTCTAAGAGTAATGAGGTAACCAGACCCAAACTGATGGCTGAGGAAAGTCTTCTTTGGTAAGCTGAACTGAAAGAGATGAATGGAAATTCGCCCTTGCTGGTGTAGCTCAGTGGATTGAGCGTGGGCCTGCAGACCAAACAGTTGCCGGTACAATTCCCCAGTCAGGGTACATGCCTGGGTTACAGGCCAGGTGCCCAGTAGGGGGCACGTGAGAAGCAACCACTCATTGACGTTTCTCTCCCTCGCTTTCTCCCTCCCTTCCCTTCTGTTTAAAAATAAATAAATAAAATCTTATATATATATGGATATATATGAAATTAACTAACCAAGGTGGAAGTGGAGAGCACAGCTGCCAGAGGGAACTGCTAAGCAAAGGCTGGGAGGCAGGAACATGCATGAATGGTGAGTGTGTTGCAGAAAAGGAGAGAGGGTCAGTGAGAGCTTAAGGCAGAGAAGGAGGCAAACCTGGGCGTGGACAAGAGTCAAAAATTCTATCTTGGGCAACAGAAGCCGGACTCACAGACAACCTGGAAAAGGAGGACTGAGGGAAAGTGTTCGTGCACTCGGCCTGAAAATCAAAGGGCAGAGGGGCTGCCCACTAGGCTTCAGCCACCAAGGGAGGCTGGGCCAAGGCAGTCGGGCCTTAGGGTTGCACAAACCTGGATTCGTATGTTAAATCTCTGGATTTTAAATGTTGCTTGAACTAAAGACAAAAAGCGTAAGCTCTAGGTAAACAAAACACACTCAGTCCTGAAATCTGCAGGCATTTAGGTAACGGTCACAGAATTTGAAGACCTATAAGGTAGTTTCAGGTTCAGAAGGTTTTCAGTCAAGATTTAACAATACTGCTATACCGGCCTACTCACTTACAAGAAGGGAACACAAAAACATTGGTAATCCTGATGGCGAAAATGATGATAAGTAACAAGGCATCGACGCACGTCTCCTCCCCTTCCATTTGGCAGGTGAGAAAACAGAGGCTTTAAGAAGGCATATTCCAATAATAATTATGTAATTAACTCATATGAAGTATTACATGTCTCAAACTTCTGTGTTGCCAGCGTAGACTCTCCTAAGCCCTGGACTAGCCAAGCAGCCAGTTTGCAGGTCTTGTAAATGGAGCTTGGACGTGCGCTCTGAGGGGTCCGTACACAGCCCCTGGTGGTGCAGGACAGAGCCGGGGGGAGGGGAAGAAGGGGAAATGCCACAGACTTGGGGTGAGCTCTCCCCGCTCCACAATGTTTCGGCACAGAACTTCACAAAGGCCAGGAATTCTAAATTTGAACCTAATGTACCAAGTCACTAGGAAGCAATACTTGTCAAAATAAGTGGATAGAGCATATTTTATCTGTGTTCAATATTTACACTTATGGCTTGTGGGCCTCCAGGTCTTCTCTTCCCCAAGCGCCACACACGTTAGTGGCAAGCCTGCCTCTGGGGACATTTGCCACGTTCTGCCATGTGAAGAGGGAAGCCCTCGACCCCAGGACACGGTTACTATTTAATGGTTTGAGTAAGGGAGTCACGAGGGGATGGCAATTTGCATCCACCCTACTTCCTCCTGCGATAAAACTTAGGCGCCCTAAATATACGGTTCTGTCCAAGGTTAAGAGCTCTGTTTTTTCATTATAGCCTTAGCTGCATGTCTTTCTGCCCCAGCTTTCGTTGAAGTCTAATCCACCCAGGTGGATTAGGCATAGTGAAAGATGAGAGAACAGGAGAGCAGACATTTTTCCTGGCTGGAGGAGCTCCACGTTAGTCCAGTTCCAGGGCAGGTCGGTGCCCTCTCAGGTTTACAGGGCTGAGTGGGTACACAAGTCTTCTTCTGTCTCCTCTGGGAAGCCTTCCCTCACCAGTGGCAGCCCAGTGTCTTCTCCCTATAGGCATCAGTTACCCAGATCTCTAACCCCAAACCACTTGCCACCTGGATTAGGGGTTCTCATCCCTGGCTGTGAATAGGAATCAATCAGACTGTTTAAACCCACACATTTTCCAGCCCCATCTCCAGAGATTCTGATTCAGTAGGAGTCTGGGGTGGGGCCGGGGATATTTTTGTGGTTGTCATTACACTGTTGCTGGTGTGTGTTGAGCACGCGTGTACCTGTACGTGTGTATATCTGTTTATTAAGCTTACCAAGGGATTCTGCTACGGGTAGGTCCGAGAACCTTGCACTTCAATTCTGTGTTTCTTCTTATGAGTGTAGACCTTGCTTTCCTGGGTCAATGTGAAGTTGATGGGGGTAGAAGCCATGTTTCGTGTGTCTGTGCCACCCGCTCAGCACGGGTAGCACAGTGCCTAGTACAGTCTCTCAAAGCACATCGAGGTAGAAATGAAACCTGGATCTTCCCAAGCAAGAGCAGCGGAAATTGAGCATTGCCACACCCACACGTTATCCACGGTGTCATCTGTTGTCATTGTTTCCTCATCGGTTCCACGGGTTCTAGTGCCACAGCACCAAAAGCCTTCGAACCCCGTGGACATCAAGCTTTCCATGACGTGCACATTGGCAGCTCCAGGTCCAGCCTCTCCAACAGCTCACTGCTTTGTTTGTTGGTGGAGCTGAGTTTAAATCCAAATTCAACTGTGCATCATTAAAAGGAGGATTTTTCTTAAAACCAATGATTTGTCTTTGGACAACTGGCAGCCCTGGCCCTTGCTTGAGCCACATTAATTTCAGCAAGAGTTGAGAGTTGTTAGGGACAGAGGAAGGCCAGTTGGGGCTGCCAGCTTTTAACTCCTAATCAGGGGGGGCTTAACAAGGTAGCCCCAAGGCTCCTGCAGCCATGTTCCTCTTTAAATTCAATAACAAAGAGCAGAAAGTGAAAAACCCACTGCAGGAAAAAATATCATCTAGGTGATCCCACTTTTTGCAGAGGTAGCTTTGCTGTTCCTTAGGCGTGTAGGGACAATGAGCCCACCTGAATATGCTCTAGGGGAATGGGTTCAGACACCCACTTAGGTGAGAGCCTTTTGTTAACCAGAAAATTGACCCCTTTGCCTCTCTGTTTTTTCATATGTATATAAATATGCTTTACCATCTCTATTTTTTTCTTAAATGGTACTTATACATACACCTTATTGATGTTTTAGTCATGTGGACAAACTGCTTTCATTATGTGAACGTACAATAGCTGGAAGCCAACGGGAATCAAACAGCTAAAGCTCTATGTAATGTTTTAAAAATTGCAGGACTGATAATAACAACTTATGAGGCTGCCAGTGTTGAGATAGAGTCAAATTTTGTATTTCAATGTACAATGTACATATTCGTCTTCAAACCCTCAAAGGAGACTCATGCCCCCCTGTTTCCATAAGTAGGATGAGCCTACGATCTGTTCAGAATAAGAGCATGAAGTCCTCACTTTTTTCCTGCCCTGTAACATCAGGAAAGGTAAGTAAAATTGGCCATCTGTGTACCAGGAGTAACTGCTATGCACAGGGAGCTGTGCTGGCCAGTGAGGGACATGGGGCTGATAAAACAAAACTCTTACCCTCACAGCGCCCTCTGTGAAAGAGGCACTCATTTCGCTCACCCTGTGACATCTCAGGAGAGGAGGTAATGGAAACAAGTCACAAGGGTAGCTAACCCATAGCTGCAACATGGGCACTACGTAATAACTCCACGACAATCTTCCCAGCCATTTGGGGAAGAGGGGGACCATGGCATGCTCCCGCAAAAGCATAAAGCAAGGATACGCAGAGGATGGAAAAAAACAACTGCAATTTGTAAGGAATGAAATGATGCGTTTTAAAGATCATGAGAGTAAATTAGATATGTTTACACAAGACTTGTATACACATATTTAGTTGATTGTCTATGCAAATAAGTTAGCTTAACTAAATCACAACCCCCTGTGTGAAAAATGTTGATAGCTACTAGATCTGAAATCTCTACTGCACATTTGTAAACCCACCCTGGCCAGACCCCCTTTCCCCTACACACATATACTGCCAGCCCGGCCACTTGGCATTAGGGCTCATGTCTCTGCCTTGCCCAGAATTCTCTTCAAGTTTCCTTCTTTACAGAGGCCGCTACCTGAAAGGCCAATGTAGATCCAATGTCTTTCGGTTCTTCACTCCCTCTGAATACAAGCAAACAAATACATATCGATTGAATTAGTTACTTTCATGCAGCTATATTGATTTTTTACTTGTTTAATTTTCTTTTTGTATGCTTATGTCTTTTTAATGTGCATCGAGTGTCTGTATATCAAGCATTTGATTGTTAGATCTTCAAGAGTATAAACAATGTGTTCTGCTCCTTTTCTCTCTCCCACAATAAATGTTAGTTGGCTAAAGAAGGGATTAATTTAAGGTTAAAAAATAAGCCTGGCAAGAGGATTACTTAGGGAGGTAGGGAGCACGGGTGGTTTAGAAACTGCACTTCGGCACGTGATACCTGATTTCATGCAAAATGGTGACAAATATCTGTTGCTAGGAATACAGGAGTGAAGGAAGGGAAACAAAGCTCTCAGGCTAAACACAAAACAAAACAAAACACCTTAGAATTAAGCTTCTACACTCTGATTTTACAAAAGTTGTAGGATTTCATTTTTATCACTGGGACAGGTAAAATTTTCACTAGACATCCCAAGACACTAAGTGTTAGAGCTGTGAAGGTGCCTTTGCTAGGCTGCAGTTGCTTGTACTTAGTACCCAAAGAGTCTTGGCAGTGCCTGGCACGATGCTCATGCCTGCTGGGTCGTTTCAGCCTCCGCCATGGCGACTCCTTAAAACTGCAGCAGCGTGTCTAGAGCTCTGTTCAGAAATGTATGCATGTACCACCAACGTGTACACCTGCAAGCCAGTGTGGGACCCACCATCATTCCTCAGGATCCTCCTTTCTGAATCCCATTCTCTCTACCTGATCCCTTGATCCTAACTTGTCAGTCCATTCTCACCTATCACTTTGCGTGTTCATTGCTGGCTACAGTCCCCTCTACATATGTAAGTCGTGAATAGATTGATAAATTATTGATAGATAGATGACAAATGGGTAGATAGGTAATAAATAAAATATACGTATATGGTTCCGTTACTCATCAGTATAAAATGTCTCTGATGACCCCCTGGCTCTAGCAGCTGTTACAACTTGACATTCCACTGCCTTCCTCAGATTCTTCCAAGGCGCCTGGCCCTCCTACAAATGCCTCTCGCCCTTGACCTTACTAAGCTAGATACAGGAGGTGACGCTTCACTATACAGGTTGCTCCTGTTGGCGTGTTTCCACTTTGGGGGCTCTCCTTCAGGCAGTAAGATTCTTACACAAAGAGAAAGAGAGAGAAAAATACACAGGATGGGGCAAAAGTAGCTTTACAGTTGTTCATATGGAAAATAATACAATAATCAATAAATAATAACACAAGAATAAACTGTTTTGAATACTCACAACATTAAACCTGCTTCCTCCATTCTGTGTCTCTCTAAGAAAAATATGTCTTTGAAGGAAACAATTTCCTGATTAAGTCATTGGAGTTCTTTAGAGATGGAAGTTGTTTTGTTGTTGTTGCTGCTGTTTCTTCTTTTCTTTTCTTTTTGTTTTTTAATGTGAAAGCATTGGAAGGGGACCGGTTAACTAATGAGATACTCTGGGGACAGGACGCTTATGACTTAGGAGCTTCCTAGGCCCAGGAACACTTAGTGGGAACCCAGAGCCAAGCAATAACATTTTACACAGGGCATCATTCTGGCCCCTGTTCTAACAGTGTTTAACAGAAACCTATCTCGTGAAATCAAACGTGTCTTCTGATAGTATATTTTCCTCATTCTGTCCTTCTAATTGCCAGGATACATTTCTCCCTTCTCAAAAAACAAAACAAAACAAAACAAAACAAAACAAAACACCATGGCCAATAGATCACAACTGTTTTCCTTGCCCCTTCTTTACCCATCCCTCCTCAGTTCCAACTAGGTGTATCTCCTCTCCACCTATCACCTTCAAGATCTGAAACTCTGAACTGCTTTCAATTGTTTCACTTCATTCCCCCCATAAGTGACTCTATGTGCAGCAACCTGATTTGTGCTCATATTTTTCTGAAGGAACTTCTCAAAGATGAATGAACGTCCTTGCCAGTGGCTAGTGCTTACGCTACTAGGCTGCTTTAGAGTTGACACTATCAAACAACCTGTTTTTCTTGAACCTCCGTCCTCAGGTAGTTTTTGTCATTCAGGAAGTTCTCTTCCTTTCTGGACTTCCTATTGCAGACTTTTTCACTGATTAGTCCTGCCTTTCCTCTCTCCAAAGTTCTCTCCACTGTCTTCTAGGTCACCGCGCTACCTACACTGACTGCAAATCTGCATCTCTCGTCTTGTTTCTCAATGCCACAGATGCATTTCCAACTCTCTGCCAGAAAATTCAATCCATTATAGTGCCTAGCACATAATTACTACTTAATAAGTATTTACTTTGTTCAATTTAGTATATATACTATGTTCGCTTTAGTAAATATTTATTAAGCAACAATTATGGTCAAGTCACCATGGCAGAATGACGAAACAACACATCTTGGAGAATTACAAAAGGAATGATTACGTGAGGCCCATGCTAACCAGAGAATGAAGTCCCATGGACCAGAATTTGAACAATCCCAAAAAGGGCAGGCTCCCAGGGACACATAAGGGAAAACGGACTAAAATTGTACCCCGAAATTCAAATTAGGTCTGAATAGAACCTTATACAAGAGTTCAACCCTGGAATGTACTCAGATGATCTTAAGGAATTTACAAATGACTCCTATAGAGAAAATTAAGGTATACAGCAGGGGGTGACAAACTATAGCCCACAGGCTAAATCCAACTTGCCGACTGTTTTTGTAAATAAAGCCTTAACAGAACATAGCCACATGCATTCATTTGCATATTGTCTATGACTGCTTTTGTACTACAATAGCAAAATAGTTGTACCAAAACCACATGGCTCACGAACTCTAAATAGTAAATAAAATATTTACTATTTAACCTCTGAAGAAAACCTTTGCCAACCTCTGCTGTACAGCATGACAACCCAACTTGTCTTATTCAAAATGTAACTTGGGGTATTTCTTAAAAGAATATATTTCAAAGTCCCACCCAGACCAAAGAATTATAATTTCTAGGAGAGAAACCTGGGACTCAGAATTTTTCATAGGAGCAGGCAAGTTTGGAAAACTATGGCAGAGCCTTCAAAAGCTTGATCGTTAGAATCTTAGAGCTTTGGATTTACATCTCACATCCACTCCTTCTAATTTTATTACCTTGGGAAAGGTACTTGCCTCTCTGAGCCTCAGTTTTCTCTTTATGAAGCAGGCAGAAAAATATACCTTGCTGATAGAGTTTTGGGGAGGGATAAGTGAGAAAATGTTTAATCCAAATGCTTGGTACATGGTATCTGGTTCAATAAGCGTTTTATCATCATCATCATCATCATCATCACTAACATCATTATTTTTGCCTCCTCCTTTAATATTAATATTTCTCCTTTAATATCACTACCCATATTATCTATCTGCTTAAAAGTCTTGGGTGTGATTCTACTTGAAAAGTGTGAATTCGTTTATCTTCAGAAGTTCATGAATCCTGAGACTTACTTTCTCCTTTTTAAGTTTAAAAATATTCAGCAAATTGATCTTTAAGCGATGGATAACATCTTTTATTTAAGGAGTACAAAGTACTTTACAAAAAGTGAGTGTGATGGGAGAGATGGAGAAGGTAAATTGACCTAGCCAAACCACACTGCAAATTCAGGAACGGAATATGCAATGCCTACCTCCCAGCCCAATACCTGAACTCAAATGCCAACACACCTTTCCAGACTGGTCTTATTATCATTCATTTATTACCCCCTTGAAGAGAGGATACAACAACCCTATCAGCAAAAAAAAAAAAAAAAAAAACCCACAAAATTCTCACAAGCCTCCTCCTTATTTACCAGTGTTGGAATGTTGATGAGATGAGGGAAGCGAACTTGCTGGAAAAACCCCAGAGTTACTTTGACTGTGTCCCTCCCTTTCTCGGAACACTTTGGTGGGCCCCGGTTGATTCTCAATCAGATTTAAAGTTCTCATCATGAGCTTTAAATTCCACCTCTCTCCTGTATCTAACAGCCCTCATCCTTCACTCCATTCATTTGCGCCTCCACCCTGTGGTATTTACTCCAGCCGGGGAAATCTGCCCCAGCCTGGCTGAACAGATCCCAGGCATTCTTACTGAGCCTTAGGGTCCATTAAAAGAAGAAAAACTCCCTGAACCGGAAATACGATGGTCTTTACTATGCTCTCTTCTGGTCAGACCACACTGGGGAAATTATGTTTCATTCTGGCAAGGGTGTTCTCAGAGGGGTTTAGAAAAAACAGTTAGCCATCCAGAGGAGAAGGCCCAGTTTAGTGAGGGGGTGAATAGTTACGTGAGCTTGCAACAGGATAGCATCTTTCAGATACTAGAAGGACTGTTATATTGAGAAAGGATTAGACTAACTCTGAATGGCTCCAGAGATCTGAAACAAACACAATGGATTTCCTGGTGTTTCAAAACAGTAAATAACTGCTTCATTCAGGGGGAAATTTTCACAATAAATTGGGCTGTTCAGCACTGGGACCTGCTGTTTGGGGAAGTATGTGATCTGGCTGTGATCAGGTTGCAAAGGATGCTGTAGTGTCAATCCATATTTCTGACTTACAGTGGAGTTAGGACTTTTAGGGTCCAGGTAAGTAGGTAAAGGCATAGCCTTTCAATCCAAACTGTCTGGGCTGGACTCCTACCATGGCCTTACACACAGCATAGCTTGAACTTCTCCGTGCCTCAGTTTCTTCATTATAATAGTACCAATTTCATAGTGTTACAGGAAAGGATTAAATGAATTAATATATACAAAGAATATTGAAAAAAAGCTGGCATATAGTAAGCATTACATTAGTGTTCCTTTTTAATATTTCATGATTTTTATTATTCTGTGACTATAGGAACAACCGCGTGTGTCCCTTATATGCATCATCAAATTTCCTCCTTTTTTCTGCAGAACATAGAACAACCACCACAGGCAACTAGCTTTTCACAAATGCAGAACCTCCTTCTCCCCAATGAAGCCATGAAAAGGAAGATCGGGACACCCAAGTCAGGAGACTTGTGGAAGGGGCTCGGCTCCTGGGACATGCCAAGAGAGAAGGGAGAGTTCTCAGCTGCCTCCTTCCCATGGCTTCCAGTCATGGGCGACATTTCAGGGAAGCGGCAGTGACACGTCAACCAAATAGGAAGAAAACAAATCATGAGGGAAGACATCATGTTGATCTACATGGCACCGAGCACCACGAGGGCACCTAGAAGCTATGTGTATTAATACAGAGCTGTATGTATTGATACAGCTATGATGCAATCAACTGGGCCTGTGGACCAGGAGATGAAAGAAATTAGACTGAACTCTAAAGAAATCAGACCATGGGTAAAAGAGGAATTTCAATAAAATTATCTAAGATTTTTCACAAACACCGCAGTCAGTCCATGAATAGTCCACCGAGCTATCTGTTGGTTGCTTGAGTTATCTCTGGAAGGCACAGATGTGCTCATATCCTTCCCCTTTAAAGCCCGCTGGGACTCCCCATTGCTTACATACTAAGGCCAAATCTCTTTCAAAGTCCTTCAGAGTTTGTCCCTATCTCACCTATCTTACTTTTTCTTGCCTCCTGGACTCTGGGCAGCCACAGGGAGGGTCTACCATTCTGGGACACACCATCACCTTTACATCCTCTACTCTCACTCCCCTTTATCTGGCTAACAAACCCCACCTATTCTAAAGACCCAGCCTTTTCCAGCTTTCCAGGTAGAGGTTGTCACTCCCTCCTTTCGTCTAGCAACCCCTTTAGTAGTTAAGCATTATACTATGATTCTTTTCCATGTCTGTCTTATCCCCTAGACTATGAGTTTATTGAGAACTGGGATAAGGACTTATTTTTCTGCACATCCCCAACATTTAACATCATTTCTGATAGACAGTAAATGTCAATATTTTTGTTGAATTAATGAAGGAATGAACTAAAGAACGAATGAGTCTGAACAGACGCAGGATCCTCTTAGCCTAGCCTATTGAATCCCTGAATTAATTTAGAACCTATAGGAGTTTTTCAGTCCAATTCAATCTAAGTTGTATGTGGCACCTCATGTATATTTTTAGTGTTATTTTAATAAAAGGAGTATATCTTGCTCCCTTCGATACAGAAATCTTCCCTCCAACCCTCTAGCAAGATTTCTACCTCTGTAAGTAGCCAGCATTCTCCCCTCTGGCTCTGTAGAGCTGACATTGTTCTTGCCTGTGATGTAATGGTTCCCACCCCTTTTGCTTATATTTATTTATGCTTCTCCTGTCTCCTTCATTACACTGTAAGGTCTGTACCTGTAAGTGTTGACTTCTTTTGTAACTCACCCCGGTGTACAAGTTATACATGGATGACTGACTGACATATTAGTGAATAATGTTTGATAAGTTTATTGAAATTCCTTTTTACTCATGGTCTGATTTCTTTAGGGTTTAGCCTAATTTCTTTCAGCTCCTGGTCTGCAGGCCCATGTTGATTTGCATTATGCCTGTATTAATGCTTTCAAATGCTATCCATGTGCTAGATGCTGTTTAGAACTAAATAAAATGTCTTGCCCTAGTGATTTGTTTTCTTTCAAGTTGGCAGATTTGTGTGACCCCTGTGTTTCTAGGAGCTGAAATTGTCAAGACTCTTTTAATGCACCTCTTTGTTCGGGCAATCGCACGCCTGGTGGCTTTGAGAATAGCTGTCGTTTGGAGAATAGCATTTGTAGACACAACCGCTGCTGAAAAGGGAAAGTCTATACATGGACTATTTCACTGGGAACAGGCAGCAAAAAGAGCGACTATTGTTCTCTGTTAAAAGACATAAATGAAACCTAGTGTATAAATTTGATCCGGAACATGATGCTGCATTTTGCTCTAAATCTGGACATGATTGTATCTATATTGTCCACATCCGTGCAGTTCTGATCCCAATCAGTGTTTGTGATCATCCCCTAAGGCACCCAGTAGAGAAGAGATCTTGCCCCCGCTTCAGTGAACTTCCAAGATGGCTTTGAGTAAACAGCGCTAGCCACAGCGTAACACTCCTCAGGTCCCTGTTACACTCCCGAGAGCGTCGTAAGCTCAGGCAATCTCGGCGCTGTAAAAACCACAGACAGCTACAGCCCAAAAGAACCAGAGGCTTAAGATACTTCTTTGAAACTTGGATTCGTGCCATTACAGTTTAGCAAAAGTTGGAGACCGAGTGGGCACATTTGTCCCTCTCCTGCCAGTGAAATATGGCTCCTCAGTGCATTCGCTCATGGCCTGCGCTCCGTCGACGGAGGGAGCACGCATTAGGCGTTTGACACTTCTGCTGCACTGAATCTTCTGGCTCAACGGAATGTGCCAAATCTCTTGTCACGTGATACATTTAAAAACTGATATTCAGCTGCCTGTCTCTCTTTCTAGACCATTGGTCTAGTACACAATTCTAGAGTAGTCTATTCCAAAAGCTATGGAAAAGGAAAAAAGGCACACCTTTCTTAACAGAATAAGTCACAGGTCAGGAAGAGCCTCAAGCTAATTTTATGGTCTGGTCATTTACCTTCTCCTGAAAATAATCCTGGTGGAGGTGTATCACTACAAATTCCCAGAAAATTCAAAAAGTAATAACTTTTAAAAATCAAATGTAAACGGGTTCAAAGAATCCAAAAAAAAAAAAGGAAGAAATTTTAAGGACAGATACATTTGGAAAAGAGAAATTCCAAAAATAAGATTTATAAGTCTCCAAAAAATTAATTCCCAAGAAAATAACAAGGGAAAGGGGGAAATTTATTGATCAAAAAAGGAGCAACAAAAGAAAATAAAAATGAAGGAAGAGCACAGATAAACCAAGAAATTGTCTAAGGGTAAAACATCAGAAAATCTTTGCATCTTTGCTAATTTGATAAACAAAAACATCTCCCATCATTTTAATTTGCATTTATTTGATCACCAATGAAATCAAATGTGTTCCCATGTATTTTCTAACCAATCTATTTTCTCTTTTGCAAATTGTTTATTAATGACTAATGCTCACTTATCTATTGTTTTTCTCATCAATCTGAGCTCTCTATATAGTAAAGATTGTTACATTTATTGTGCCTGGGAGATATCCACTTAATGACACAGGTATAAGCCATAGATATAGATTTATTTATTCATAGATGTATATATAATGACTTTTGATTCTGATTCATTTTTCATCAGTAAATTAGGAAGAGATGTTCTGGAAATTAAGATTCCAGATAAGCCAACAATGTAAGATTGTACTGAATAGTCAGTAAATGTATACATGGCAGCAAGTTGGTATAGCAGTGAGCATCCGGGATGTTAGTAAGTGTCCTTGGTATGCTGAGAAATAGTGGGACACAACATAGTGGAGTAGGTTAGGGCAAGTGCAGTATTGGTAAAAGCCACTTGTAACTCAGAAGACCTGAGAGTGATTCACAATGTTCAGAGATGGCAGGAGACTTGAGGGCCATGATGACTGACAGCCTTACCTCGAATTTTCGTTTTCGGTTTAAGAGCAAACATTGAATACAGGATCCCTGAAATAACCTTGTTATAGTCAGTGCTGAGTCACATTCTTAAATCCTATTTTATTCATTCTGTTCTTTATTTAACCAGTATTTATTGTATCCCTACTATGTGCCAGACTCTGGGCCAGGTAGTGGCCATATATTTCTCCATAAGATAATCAAAGTTTCTTTCTTGGTCGAAATTTACTATCGAATGGGAGTGAGACAGACAATAAACAATAAATAATACAAATGGTAATAAGTGATAGGAAATAGAGTACAGTGATAAAAATACCATAGACATATACATATACCCACATATAATGACAAAAAAAAATGGCAAATAAGGTGTGTGGAAAAGGCTAAGGACGGAATATTCTTTTACCTGGAGGAAAAGTGAGAGAAGAACAACAAACTTCTCCTGAAGAATTCGGAAGGTTATCTTTGTCCCTTGAAGATGCCCAAGGTAAAACGGATATAATCAGTAGTATATAATTTTATTGATTATATTTTTAAAAAACAATACCTTCAAAAAAGAGCAAGGTTAAAATATTTCTCCTCTGATAGTATTTTGAAAGGAAGATTCTCTTTTATCTAGAATTAGCTTCCCAAATGTTCAGAGAACAAAGAGTTTTAAAATGTCTGCCAGTTCAATGTCTATTTTTCCCTAAGTTCCTCCCAGTTTTTCCTTTTTTCCCTTGCCCCCTTGAACAATTATTACAAGCAGTCCCTAAACAGGAAAAAACCTGTTTGAACATCATGTGGTGAGGGGGCTTCTGTTTTGACCTCTCCGGGTCTCGGAATCTTGATTTCAATTTTCAGTTGCTTCTATTCTATTCAAATATCATGCTTTAATAATTTCTCAAAAGATTCTTTAACTTGGAATTCTATAGAGACAGCCAGTGAATAGCTGAAAAGTAATAAAGCCACACTGTGGAATAAACAGTAACTGAAGCATTTATATTTATCACCGAGTTATTATTCTTTCTCATGTATATTATTAGCTATGGTTGTGGTGAATAGATATATGATTTTCAGATGTCTCCCCGCACTGTGGTATTAAACGGTGACACATATCGGCATTCCTATAAGTTACACTTGTGTGTAGTGGCAGCGTATGGGAGGAGCAAAGGGAAACCACTGTTAGTCCCATTTTAAAGATAAGAAAACTGAAGTTATATCTGAAGAAACTTAAAACACTAATTCAAAAGAACATAGACACTACCATGTTCTCTGCAGTGCTGTTTACTATAGCCAAGGTATGAAAGCAGCCCAAGTGCCCATCAACACATAACTGGATAAAGCAGCTGTGGTACATTTATACAATGGCATATTACTCAGCCACACAAAGAATGAAATCTTACTTTTTGTGAGAGCATGGATCGACCTAGAGGGTATTATGCTAAATGACGTGCATCAGACAGAAAAATACAAACACCATATCATTTCACTTAAAGGTAGACTCTAAAGAACGAAATAAAAAAACAAAATTGAAACAGACTCATAGATACAGAGAACAGACTGATGGTTGCCAGAGGGGTGGGGGCTTGGGGACTGGGTGAACAAAATGAAGGAATTAAGAAATACAAATTGGTAGTTACAGCCACAGATATGTAAAGTATAGCTTAGGGAATATAGTCAATAATATTGTAACAACTACGTATGGGGCCAGGTGGGTCCATGAAATATCAGGGGGACCATTCTGTAAAGTACATGATTGTCAACCACTATGATGTACATCTGAAACTAATACAGAACAATATTGACTCTAAACTGTAAATGAAAAATAAACAAAAGAAAAGAAAACTGAAGTTATAAGATTGCTGTGCTGAAGGTTCTGTGGTGATTCAAAGTGAGGAACAGATTTCAGATGCAGTTTTGAAAGCTGTAGCCTCCAAACAAAGTAAATGAACAAATGCCCATTTCCAGTTGGCATGGAGAGTGTCCAGAGTTCGGGGGTTGGAAATCTGCTTTCAAAATTCTAAAGCGAAAATCCTTTGAAAATATAGTTACAGCACACTAATTAATGTGTTCCAGTGTCCCTCCATTTCTGTCACCTCAAGAGCCTGAGATTGTTAGAACCACTTAGCTTTGTTGGCAGTGCTCACCCCAACGAATGGGAGTCCTGGCGGTCTTTATGACAAGCCAAGGCATAGATGTGTGTCTGCTGACATGAAAAGAACCCTTCTGTGAGATGTATTTAAAACTTAGTGTTTTATTAAATGGTCTTGAACATTCCTTCTCTATCTACCTCTTCCTTCCTAGTCGCATCCCTTTTTTTCTAAACCAAGGCCACCTTCCAGAAATACTACCAGTCCCACATTTCTGTGATTTTAAATGAGTTCTCTGCTGTAATTTAAAAGATAACTCATTCTTATTTCCAACATTTAATGTATTCCCTTTTTTTTTCCTGAAAGCAATATACGTGTGTAATTAATAAACAATTTAGTATGTTGAGGAACCTAGGAACTTGGCAAATGTTCTGGGGATATGAAATCTCAAGAAAAGCAGCACATTATAAGAAATAGTAAGTAATTACTTATGTAAGCTTTCTTTTTAAATTCTAAGAACATTAACTACTAATTACCTACTAATTACCAGTACTTCAGCAGGTGTTTGCACTTAACTGTAGGCTAAAGCCCCTGTGAAAAACAAACCTCTCACAGCCTCTCTCAAGATCAAAGCTGAATCCCACTGGACCTCCAAGCAGGCCAGAGTTTTTGGCAAAACCGGTTATAGCCACCTCGCTCACCACTTGGCTCAGTAAGACAAAAAAGTAAATCCATGTTTGTCAGTTTGCCTTTCTCTTTTTGCCCACATGCAGTCTTTATGAACTAGTGAGAAGGGCTGGCTTGAATGGCGGCATCACAGGATGCGGAGTTAAACTTACACAATGATGAAGAAGCCTTCGTCAGAAATGCCGGCCTCCCTTCCACCCGCCGAGGCAGCCCTCTGCGTGTGATGGGCGTGGAGCTTCATCTAGTCGCCTCCCGACGCTTCCTTTCCTGGAATCTGCACCGAGCATGCGCTCCTTTCCCGCGTCCCATTCTCCCTGTCTATGAAAATGGTCCTTAAGATGCAACTTACAAAGTGTGGGATTCTCTGACCCTCCACGTCTGAAAGTTTCAGACCTCAGGCTGTGAGGCCTTCACGAAAGACCCAGGATTGCTGCACGTGCAGCAGGTCCCGCCTGGAGAATGCCATGTTCCACAACCACAGAAAGGGGCAAGGTGCGTCTCGCAAAAGCTAACAGCTTCTTCTTCATGACACTTCAATCGCGCAAACATCGCCCTTTGGTCCATCCTGGGAAGAGAGGCAGAACCAAAACATAATGTCTGATAGCCCAGCCCCACCTTAGATCTACTGTAGGGCAGTTGCCTCTGCTCATGACACTTGCTAAAGCAGCCCATGTCTCTCACTTTACTTCCCCTATGAGTTTCCTGTGGCTGCCATAACAAGCCCCCACAAGTTTGGTGGTTTAAAACAACCGGAATTTATCCTCTCATGGTTTTGGAGACCAGAAGAATGAGAGCGAGGTATCAGCAGGGCCGTGTCCCTTTCAGCGGCCTCTGGGACAGGTCCGCTCCTCGCCTTGCCCAGCGTCAGGTGTCCGGGCCTTCCTCAGCTTGCACCCACATCCCTCGTCTCCATTGCCATGGTCACATTCTCTCTCCCTCTTCTGCCTGTCAAACCTCCCCTGTGCATCTCTTATAAGGACACTTGTCATTAGACTTGAGCCCGCCCAGGTAATCTAGGATGACCTCATCTCAAGATTTTAAAGTTAATTACATTTGCAAAGTTGCTTTTCCAAAAAAAGATGACATTCACAGGTCCAAGGGATTTGGACATAGATGTATCTGTTGGGTTGACACCATTAAACACGCCACAGTCCCCTAAATGGTCTTGCACCTACTAATTCATTTATCCAATAAATTGTATTGACCTCTGAAATATTTCAGGCACTAGTAGGTAGGAGTGAATTTATGAGCAAGACAGACAATCTCTTTGACCTCAAGAAGCTTATAATTCTTCCCCTCCTATTTGTTTCATTTATCCACTTCATATGTATATTATTCCTTAGAACCTGTGATGTACAGTTGATATTCAACACACACACAACTCTCAGAAATCTAGTTAAATCATAGCACGTGTGCAGGTTGGGGAACCAAGAGACACGCTTGAAAAGTTTCTTTTCAAGTTTTCAGGAGAACAAGAAAAGAGAAAAGCATAGATGTGCAAATTTTATAAATCCATTTTACAATATAATGAAATGCCAAAAGATTGAAAACTTCAATGTTGATGAAGCAATGGATATTAGCGCAGTGAAGAATAGCTTTGTCTTCGTCAGCCGGTCGTCTTTTATGTCACAGGCTTTGGCTTTCTATTACGTTTCAACTGACTAATTACCTCAGTTTATTAAAACTGAATATGGATTCACATATTTTACTTCCCAGGCCTTCAAGTGCTCCTGTTATCAAGAACTATTTCCTGACAATATATCCCACAGTC
>PVJD01013671.1:0-32799 GCA_004026545.1 Mormoops blainvillei
AAGCCCCGCCCTCCAGCCCCGCCCCGCCCCCACGCCAGCCCCGCCCCGCCCCCACGCCAGCCCCGCCCCGCCCCCACGCCAGCCCCGCCCCCGGTGCGCCGGCCGCGCAGCGTCCGGGGGCGCCCTGGCCGCGGACGTCATAGGTGTGCGCGCGGCGCCGCGTGCTGCGTGCTTTCCTGGGCGGGAACAGCAAAATGGCGCCAGAACTAGTGGCGGGCTGAGGACACTGGCCCCCCTCGAAGCCGGCCCCGCGGTCCCCGGGCCGCCCCAGCCCCTCCCGGACATGGAGGACGTGGAGGCGCGCTTCGCCCACCTCCTGCAGCCCATCCGCGACCTCACCAAGAACTGGGAGGTGGACGTGGCGGCCCAGCTGGGCGAGTATCTGGAGGAGGTGAGGGCGGCCCGGGGCAGTGGCGCGGGGCGGGGCGCCGGGCCGGGCCGGGATGCTGGGCGGCCGGCAGCCTCCGCGGCTGTACATCCGGCGATCCCGCCGTGCTGGGCCTCAGGCTCGTTTCTTCTTTTCCCAGCTCCGTCACTGCCCCCCGGCACTATCCCTTGTTCACGTAGCCTGGAGCTGTCATTACAGGTGGCGCGCCGCCCATTAGCGAGCCATGAAATCGATTTAGTAGGTGGTGACCACCGTTTTCTCTAATCTAATAGAACAGAATTACGTGCACGTTTGGGCGTTTGAGAGAGCTGGGTCACGATGTAAGGGTTTCTTTTACTTAAGTTTAACTCTAGCTGGCATGCAATATTGTGTTAGTTTAAGGTGCACAACGTATTGGGGAGCTGTCCGCTCTGCTCCTGCGCTTCGTTTTGACTCTTTAGCCTTGGCCTGCTCTCATCCTGATCAGTAATGACCCCCATCCTATCAAATCCGGGGGACAGTAGGAGTGTCCTCTGATTCAACTCAGCAGCATTTGTTGGGTCGATCACTCCATCCTTTCTCGTTGATTGATTGATTTTAGAGAGAGAGAAAGAAACACCGATTCGTTCCACTTATTTATGCATTGCTTGATTCCTGTATGTGCCCTGACTGGGGATCAAACCTGGAACCTTGGCGCCTGGGGACGAAACTCTAACCCACTGAGCGCCCTGCCGGGGCCAACTGCGCCTTCCTCTTAGAAAAAGGTTTTGGGTTCTGATTTCCATCTGAGTTCATTGCCTTCTTTTTCTTTCCTCTCCAGCCTCTCGACGTCTAGCTCCTCAGGGGCATCCTGGGCCATCTCTACACATTGCCCCTCAACAGTCTCATTTATTCCTGTGATTTCAATATCACCTGTGTGAGGATGTCTCCCAGGCTTCTACCTCCATCCTGGGTATTTTCTCGGAATCCATTTTGTGTATCTGGCTGCTCACTTGACATTCTACTTAGATGTCACAAGGTATCTCAGATTTAATATAGTTAACGTGCAGCTCTTACTTTTCCTGCGCAAATCCCAGTCTTCCTGATCTTGGTAAATGGCACCGCTGTTCAACCTAAGGTGAATGCTAAGAGCTGTTCTAGTGAAACCCCGCACGCCACAGCCGGTCTACCCGTGAATTCACTCGAATCCATCTGTTCTCCTTTGTCTGTGGTGCAGGCCACCATCTGACTCAGATTCATGTAAAACCGTCTTTCTTCCTGGGCTCCCTTCCACTGTTTTTGGCCCCGTCCAGTTCCTGCTCCATCCAGCAGCCAGTGTGACTCTTGTACACACGCTGCCCTGCCAGGGACCCCGCTGGGGCGTCCCATCGCTCTCAGAACACAACTCAAGTTTCTCCCTCTGAACCCGGTCCTGCTTACCGTCTCAGCCTTCACTTGGGCTCTGCACCTGTTTGGGCAGGCCAGTCAGCCTACAGGAGCCAAGCTCATCGTGGCCGAGAGTAGGTTTTCTGCTCCTACTGGGGCATGGTCGCCACCCAGTTGTTTTTTCATGCATCGTTACTTCTCATCCTTTATGTCTGGGTTTCGATGTGAGGTGACTGTTGTGTCTAAAGAAGTTCTCTCCGTCACAGCACGTTATGTACTTTAGAGTGTTTATCACAGGCTATTCACCTATTTATGGTCTATTTGCACCCTAGAGTGCAAACTCTTCAAGGACAGGGACTATACTTATGCTCTCTTCCTTTTGTTTAACATAATGTTCAGCACTTAGTAGGTGCATAGTAAATGTTTGTTAAATGAACGCTTACGATGATGATGGACCTCTGGTTGGACACACACTCTGCTGAGAAAGTGCCGAGAAGTGTGCTGGATGGGGCTGCTGTGGGCCCAGGTTCCAAGCAGGGGACTTGGATGCCCGTGAACCTGCTTTCTGTTTCCCGTGTCTGCTCTTCCAGACCTTCTCTGCCCACCCCCTGCCCAAGGTCCAACTCGTGCTTTGTCTTTCTTCTCCTTTCATTTTCCACACAGCTACCAGAGTGATCTTTTTAAAAAAAATCTTACGGTGTTACTCTCTCCTTTCATGCATCGATGAGTGTCTGTTGGGAGCTAAAAGCCTGCCAAACCTTTGGAGATGGTGGCAAGCAGACAGTGGTGCCTGCTTCACTTTCGTGGGAGATGGATTAATCTCAGGGCAGCGAACGCAGGAGTTGTAATAAAGGTCGCGCGTTCCGTACGGGCTCGGGCCGAGCCCTGTTTCGTGTGCTCTGTGCGTATGAACTCACCCAGTCCTCACAGGCAGCCCACGGGTGTGGCTTCCAGTTCTCCAGAGAGGCTGAGTGACACGCACAGAGTCCTTGCTGGTGGGCAACAGAGTAGAGCTGACCCTCCTTGCCGCTCTGTGTGTGTGTGTGTGTGTGTGTGTGTGTGTGCGCGCGCGCGCGCAATCACAGACCAACCAGGGCTTTGGAAGAAAGGCCGGGGGCTCCCTGAGAGTTTGACTGGGGGACCTCGCTTTGTTTGGGGGTGAGCTAAAGAACGATCTAGCTACAGAGAGCGTGTCCAGGGTTCTCAGGTGGGACAGCACCAGTTCAAGGGAGGGCTAGGAAGGAGACCAGGTGACTGCTGGGCAGCATGAGGGGGCGGCAGACCGCACGGAGGGGGGGAACTGCTCAGCGTGGAAGGCTCAGCTCAGGATTTGGGGTTTTTTCCTAAGAGTTTCAGAAAGCCAGTAGGATTGAGTACCGTGACGTAGTCCAACTTATGTCCTAGGACAAGCATTGGCTGCTGTGTGAAGAGTAGACTGGAGGGAAGGGAGGGGCTGGAGGAATGGCGGTCGCTGTGGACAGGAGCAGACAGGCCCGGGTGGAGCAGAGGGCTGGGCAGGGGTGAATGGAGGAGGTGAGAAGGGCAGGGGGGCGGTAAGACCCTGGGCTTCTAGGTGGTGGCATGGAGAGGGGATCTCTAGGGTTCAGTGGGGACCTGGTTCAGTGTGAATTTTGGGTAAACCATCCAAATGGTGTTTGAAGAAGGTAGTTGGACATAAAGGTTTGGGCACAGATGGCAGGTCCAGTCTGGGAGCATCCATTTGGGAGTCACTAGAAGGAGAATGGAGTGTGAGTCCTGGGAGTAGGTTACCAGCCAAGAGAAGCGTGTTGCTGCAGAGAAGGGCCAGCTCTGCCGCTCCGGGTCTGGAGGCCCAGCTGCCCCCTCTGCCTGCTTTCTTCCCTCAGGCATGTGTCCGTTTGCTCGGACTTCCTAGCTCTCTTGCTCCCCTTGTCCTGACCCACTCACTCCCCGTCCTTCAGGACTCAGTAGAAGCCACCCCCTGGTGGAGGCCACCCAGACTGCCCCTTCTTGGTGCCACCCGGGGACCTCACTCGCTGGCCGTGCGCCCTGTGCTTTGCATGGTCCTCATTTTCTCTAAGTGGCCGAACCCTGTCAGCAGACTGCTTTTGCGTGGCGGCTGCTCTTCCTGAGAAGCCAGCCCCTTCATCTGGGGAAGTGGACCACAGAAGACACCCGTTTGTCTTTAGGCTTGGCTCTGGCGTCACTGTTTGTGCATCAGACATTTACTGGGCACCAGCATCAGGTGCTGAGCTACTGGCTGGAATTGCCCTGACTGCTCACGGGACGTGGAGGGAGGGGAGACTCAGGCGGGGCCAGACCTGCTCACGGGAGGGCAAGAAGCCTGAGTGAGACTGCAGAAGAGTCACTGGGGCCCCGCTGGGGTGGGGTTCCAGGCAAAGAGCTTGACAAACATGTGAGGGCTTCCAGGCGCTGTTGGCTGAGGGCCAGGCCGCAGGGAAGGCCCTGAGGGAAGGATGGAGATAAAATACCTGGTGACGTGTGGGTGTCTCAGATACCTGGGTGGCAGCTGCAGATGTACGCTGCCACTTAGGGAAGGGTGCTGTTGTGCACGGGTTTGGTGTGTGGTCAGGGGACTCTGACACTGCAGAGGTGATAGGAGCTGGGGTTCAGGGGTCACAGAAAGGGGGAGGACTCACTCGGAAGTGGTTCCTCAATTTTCTGCTCAAAGGATTGAGACCCTCAGGGTGCAGAGCCTTCCTGCTGGCCCGTCTGAGCCTGACTCGCGTGGGCATGGCATCAGGGAGCTGGCGTGCAGCGCTGGCTGTTTGTGGTTGTCACGCTCTTGGGGCCTCCCTCTTCCAAATGCCAGGCTCAGAGGCCGCAGGGAGTGGGGGACAGCACAAATACCCTCCCAAAACAGCGGACAAGAGGTGAGCCCAAGGCAGAGCTAGAGCCGTCCATCCGAGGGCTGTTCGTGGAAATGGTCACCGTGGCCCGCAGGGTGGGGGAGGCGAGTGGCAAGCAGGCGGCCTGGGGAGAAGTGCACGCGCTCGGCTCCCACTGAGCCCGCCCGTGTCTTGCAGCTGGACCAGATCTGCATCTCCTTCGATGAAGGCAAAACCACGATGAACTTCGTGGAGGCCGCGCTGCTGATCCAGGGCTCCGCCTGCGTCTACAGCAAGAAGGTAGGCGCCCCGACCCTGGCCTGGGGGGCCAGTGCCTAGCAGGGCCCAGGCCCTCTGTGCTGCTGGAGCGGGTGGCAGGCTCACCCCGTCTTGGACCCGCCTCACCAACCACTCTTGCCTCCTTCCTGGACTGCTTGCCACCTTTTCACACTGAACAAGAAGCTCAGGTTGAAAATTGCAGGGCCTGCTCCTGTGCGTCCGTCAACGTGCAGGAGAGCCCCACGCTGCAAAAGGGCATCCTGCCCACAGTGCCCGGCGCCCAGGGCCCAGGCGGAGAGCCTGTGGTAGAGAGGGGAAGCAGGAGGGAGGGAACACCCTCGGGGAGACCACCAGGGGGAAGCTGGAGAGGTGCCCGAGGCCATGACCCAGCGGGGAGTCAGAGCAGTGGGGCTTCCAGGACCAAAAATGGTGAACTCAGTGAACTGGATGCACACACTAAATATTTCCAAGTATCAGTGGGAGTCCGCTGTTGGGGGGTCCCGGGGGATTTAGGAAGAGGAGGCCAGACCACCGGTTCAGGGAAGCCCAGAGCCGGGAGCAAAGGAGTTTGAGCCAAGGTTGGCGGGGACTCCTCTTCAGAAAGTGTGTCGGAAAGGGGAGGAAAGGGACTGGGCGGTAACTGAAGCCGAGGCTCTGAACCCAGGCTGCGTCCAAATGGTCGCCGGTGCCTGGACCTGACCCAGACTAAACCAGAGCCTGGGTGGGGGTGGGGGTGGTGCGGGGTGTGCTGGCATCAGTATTGCTTTTTTTCTTTTCTTTTTTATAACTATAAGAGAAAGGTTATTTAGAAAGTCACAGGGATAGAAGGACTGAGCCATAGAAGAAATGGGTTCAGGAAACCAATTATGGACACAAAAAAAGGGCCCTTGGAGCTCAGGAGAGAGAAGGGTAAAGGGCACGTGCTGGGTGGGGTGGGGGAGGGGAGCGCGCCTCAGGATTTCTTAAAGTGTCCTCAGTGGCAGGGGGATTGAAAACCATGCAGCCACACCGTCAAAGAGAAGTGGGGGCTGGAGGAAGGGGGTGAATGGAACCTCAGAAGGAGTGAGGACGGGTCAGGGACAGGACAGAGACGGGAATACTGATGCAGAGAAGTTGAAGTTCAGCACAGGGGTTTGGGGAGTTGATACCTAAGGCCCCAGTTTCCATAACAGAATATAAGTCAGCCACTGGGAGTCTGCTGCTGGGTAAGAAATTTGGAGAGTGAAATTTGGTGAAAGTTGAGCATCTGCTGAGGGGAATACAAAAAAGATGAATGGAAGGCGGCGGTGGCCTGATGGAGATTAAACGCACCTGCTGGTTTAGGGGTTCCTGTGGCACCTTGCCAGGACCCTCACAGTGGGCTTAGCTTCCCTTGGGGGGAAGGACAGTGGACCACAGTGCTGACCCAGAGATGGCGGTTTAGCAGGTGGGAGTTAGAGGAGCTCAGTGCCGGGTCCAAAGCCGACAGAGAAGGGACAGTGATGTGATTGCAGCTGAACTGGCCGGGGGCGCGGCGCAAGTGCCTGTGGGCGCCGCAGGTGCCTAAGACAGCCGAAGGTGTTATTGAGTGTTGTCCTAGATGATCCCATTAAATCGAATTCCTGTACCCTGTGTTTGTCCTAAGAAGGAATGTCTGCAACTGACTTTGAAAGCACAAACCCAAGGTCAGCTGTTGGACAGGTAGATGGGTAGGTGCCCGATGAGGCAGGTACGGCAGGATATTCCCTGGAGTCAAAGGTGGAGCACAGCCGGCACTTTGAGTGCTGGGCGGGGCCTGGGTTTGCACAGCCAGGTTGGGGAGCTGCCGGCCGCACGGGGCTCCTGAGCCCTCGGACCGTGACTAGTGTGACCAAGGAATTTTGGATTTTGAGTTTTATTAATTTTTAAAAATATTTGTTTATTTGTGTATTTATTTTTAGAAAGGGGGGAAGGGAGGGAGAACGAGAGGGAGAGAAACATCCATGTGTGGCTGCCTCTCAGGCGCCCACCACTGGGGACCTGGCCCGCCATCCGGGCCAGCGCTCAGTCCCCTGAGCCGCACCAGCCAGGGGGAATTTTATTAATTTTAAATTAATTTAAATTGCTATAGTCACATGTGGCTAGTGGCTGCTGTATTAGAAAGTACAGCACTAGGTTCATAGACCCTGGGTGCCGGTCCTGGGCCCCGCAATGCCCCGGGTTACTGTATTTCTGAGTCCAAGTTTATTCTCTCGTTCATTCATTAAAGCTGGGGACAGTGGAACAAGGAAGGGCTGAGAACAGGAGAAGTATCAGGAGAGCCGAGGTGGGGCTGCTGTCAGCTTACTGGGAAGTCAGAGAAAGGGGGCCTTGGAGACAGGTTCAGGGGGTGAGCCCGGGCCGACCTCCGCTGCCTGTTGTTCCCCTGGTTGCAAGTCTCTTGGGGACTCAGAGTTCAGGAGACGCAGGCCCGTGGGGGCACAGCGGGGGACGGGAGGCGTGCTCTGGGAGGGAGATTGTGCCCCGAGTTTTTCTCTTACAAACCGAGTAGCAGGGGCCCCCCATTCAGGCAGATTGAGGTGAAGCATGATCCTGTGTGTGTGGCAGATACCTAGAAAAGTTAATGTTTATTTTTCCTAATAAATGGGATCTGTGCCCTCAGGGGCCACCATGTCTCTTGCTAAGCCACTGCTATCTGGTGCCCAGTGCAGGAGAGAGAAGGCAGGCCGAGCAGAGGGGCTGTGAGTGCTCTAGGGTGCTGTCACCCAGGGGAAATGGCCCAGAGGCAGCACGTGCGCTCACCCTGCTGGTGGGTGCTGGTGGGGCCTGCGGGTTGTGGCTGGAGTGGTGCCAGGCGCCAGAGCCTCCTGGAGGTGGGGCGAGGCCTGGGAGGGGGAGGAGCCAGCGAGGGGCGCTGGGTGGGGCTGTGCGTCTGCGGGGCAGCCTGAGGGCCACCCGGCTGCTGTGTGTCCTGTGTGTCGCCTGTTGGGCGAGGTGGGAGGGGCCTCAGCTGTTGGAGTAATTCTCTCCAACCAGAGAAGTGCTTTGGGTGGCCGCATTGGCAGGACTTGAGTTGGAGGTTTCGGAGGGGACAGTGGGCTCCTTTTGCTCAGACGTCCAGGTTGGAAAGCCCTGGGAGGACCCTCGAGCGTCATTGAGGGTGGGCTATTTTCTGTGTCCTCACCCCCTGCTTCCGGCCTCCAGGTTGAATACCTCTACTCGCTGGTCTACCAGGCCCTCGATTTCATCTCTGGCAAGAGGTGAGTCCGGAGATGGAGCCTGTGGGCCCACCTGTGGCTTGGGAGGCCCCGGAGGCATCCGCCTCCGGACACCCATGCACTGATTCTCTGGCAGGAGGGCCAGGCAGCTGTCAGTGCGGGAAGATGGGGCCCACAGGGATACCAGCTCCAGGGCCCCCCAGACGGTGGAAGACGAGGTGAGGCTTCCTGGGCCGGGCTGCTGCCCGCCGTGTGCTGGCTGGAGCTGCCGCTGAGCCCACTGTGTCCCCACAGTTCCTGTCGCTGGACGACCTGCCCGACACCCGAGCTAACGTGGACCTGCGGCCCGAGCAGGCCCCCACCGTGAGTGCCCCTCTCCTGTGGGCGGGGCCAAGCGGCCTCCGGAGGGTGCCGGACGGTGTGGTCATCCCCCATGGGTTGCCTGCCTGGAGCTCATGGGACCTGTGACGCACTCACTCTTGGCCCCTGTGCAGGAGGTTGTCATCGTCCCGCTGCTGCCCATGGCCCTGGTGGCCCTGGATGAGACGGAGAAGAACAGCAGCCCCCTGTACAGGTGCGGGGCGGGGGCGGGGCCGGGGGCGGGGCCAGGGGCACCGCCCAGGAGAGTCTCTGCATCTGCTGTGGCTTTGCCTGCACAGCTGTCAGGGGGAGGTCCTGGCCAGCCGGAAGGATTTTAGGATGAATACGTGCACCCCTCACCCCAGAGGAGCCTTCATGTTGGAGCCGGTGGGCCTGTGCCCCAGGGAGACACTGCTGCCGAGAAAGGGTGAGGGCTTGGGCATGCGGCCTGGTTGTGAGGAAGGGTCTCGGGCCTGGGCTCCTTATGGGTGCCCTGTGCCCACCAGCTCTGGTCCCCGTCACCGGCTCCACAGACCGGCCTGCTGGAGCCGGTCCCTCGCCTGGCTCAGTCCGGGGCCCTGCTCTCCCTCCCCAGCCCTGGCTCCTCCGGGGTCCCTGGGAGGTGCGAACGTTCTCGGGCGGGGGAGGCGCTGACCTGTCCAACCCCCGTCTCTCCCAGAGGCTGGGAGGGCTGAGGAGCAGCCAATGGAAGTCTCTGTGAGCAAGAGTCCGGTCGCTGTGCCCAGCATGTCCCAGGAGCCAGGTGAGGGAAGTCATCCTGGTAGACCTGCAGGTAGGGGTGCGGCCGGGGCTCTGTACTCAGCAGACCAGCCTGTCTGTCGCCCTGCACCTGTGCTGGGGGAGGCGTGGGCAGCAGTGATGCCTTGGAGCTGGCCCTGTGTGCCCGGCCCCGGCCTGGCCTCTGTGGGGCCTGCTGCCCTGTGTGCCCGTTCCCAGGCCTCCTCCCTGGGCAGACACAGACAGCAGCATTTAAAAAGGAAAGTAGCTAAGAAATAAAATGAACTGAACAACACAGCAGCACATCAAGGAGAGTGTAAAATTCTTGCTCGGTTCTCTGGGTCAGACGAAGGAGGCCGAGATGGGGGACGGCCGCTCAGGCCCACAGGGGCAGCCCCCCACCTGCTGTCTGGTCTTTGGGCTCCTCCGGGCTGATGGGTCTCTTGCTCCCCTGCCCAGGCACCTCTCCAGATGGCCCGATGCCCGGAGGCGGGGGTGAGGATGAGGATGCAGAGGGGGCGGCAGAGCTCCCTGAGGCCATGGCCCCTGAGGTCCGTCTGGAGCCCCAGGAGCCCAGGAGCCCGCAGCAGGTGGGACCCACACTGAGGCTGGCAAAGCCCGAGCTATCTGCCGGGCAGCCCTAGGTTTGTGGCAGCCGCGCTCACTCCGGGAAGGCAGCCCCACCCCAGGGTCGTGCTCCTCACCCTGGTCCTTCCGTGGGCAGAGGGTGTGTCCTGCACCCAGCCCTCTTGGGCAGCGGCTTCCACGTCCCTTACCACTCCCAGCAGAGCAGCCACAGCTCCTCTGGCGGAGGGGCGGGGCGCCGGTGTCCAAGGGCCCGAGCCCTGTGTACTCACACAACCACCGGGGATGGGGGTGGCGGTGAGGCTGGGCTGGCAGGAGGCGGCGCCTCGGAGGCCCGGACCGCCTCCCTCAGCCCCAAGGGGAGGGCATTGTGCTCCAGCCCTAGAGCTGCAAAATCTTCTATCAAGAGGCAAACCTGACACCTAAGGAAAGGGTGTTAACGCTTGTTAATTTTGGTTGGTAGCTGCATGGGGGTTTTGTCAGATTATTCTTTCTCCCCATGGCCACTAGTTTACTAGTTTGTGTGTTTTCCTGAAGATTTTCTGAAAGGTTTTACTTTTTGACCCTTGAACTCTGAACTTCCTGCTCCCAAAGCCAGCCCCTGCAGGGTGTCTGCCCCCAGTGCAGAGGAGGGGCAGCCCTGCGGCCGTTTCTTTGCAGAGCACTGCCCAGCCCGGGAGGTTCGAGCTCCGGGAGAGGCGCGAGGCCCTGGAGCCTGTGTCCCGGCCGAAGGTGAGGTGCTGGGGCCCAGACCCCTGACCCGCTGGTGAGGAGGGTGTGTCCGAGGCCTTGCGGCCCGCTCCTCCCACCCCTGCCTGCACAAGGCCCTCCAGCCTTGGACCCTGGCTGTCACTGCACTCCCTGTGCGGCCTGGCGGGGGAGGGTGCACGCCCCTGCTCACCTTGAGGCTGCTTGCACTCTGCGTAGGAGACCCCAGACCCCTGGCAGAGCCTGGACCCCTTCAACTCCCTGGACTCTAAGCCCTTCAAGAAAGGTAATTGGGGGGAGTGGCTGGGTCTGCTGGGGCGTAGATGGTGGGTGGGGTGTTCCCTGTACACCCCCAGGAACCTGGTGGGGGGCTGTGGTCTGCTGTGGGGCCCACAGCTGTGCTTGAGACCCAGCCTCTGCCCCCAGGTAGGCCCTACTCTGTGCCCGCCTGCGTGGAAGAGGCACCAGGGCAGAAGCGCAAGAGGAAGGGTGCTGCCAAGCTGCAGGACTTCCACCAGTGGTACCTGGCCACCTGTGAGTGGGCGTGTGGGACCGGGCGGGGCAGCAGGGGCCAGAGGGGCCCAGGCCTGGCTCCTGACGACCCAGTTCGCTCGCAGATGCTGACCATGCTGACAGCAGGCGGCCCCGGAGAAAGGGCCCGTCCTTTGCAGGTGAGGCTGGGGCCTTGCGTGCCCACCTCCCCTCCACCCCGGGATGCCCAAGGCTGGGTGGACTGGGGTGGGCTGGGCAGGGCATGAAGCCCCTTGTGAGATCTTTGTGCACAGATATGGAGGTCCTGTACTGGAAGCACGTGAGGGAGCAGCTGGAGACCCTCCAGAAACTGCGGAGGAGGGAGGCAAGTACTGGCCACAGTGGCCCCCATACAGCCCCGGGTGTGGGAGACGCTCATGGCCTCACAGAGCCTCTGCACAGGTGGCTGAGCGGTGGCTGCCAAGGGCTGAGGAGGGGCTGTGGCCCACGGAAGAGGACCGCCTGGAGGACTCCCTAGAGGAACTGGGGGAAGCAGGTGGGTGCATTACGGGGGGTGCGGTGCTCAGGACAGGCATGCCGGCTGACCTGCCTCCTGCCGGGGCTGCCCTGTCTCCCAGCAGATGACTTTCTAGAGCCCGAAGAGTACACAGAGCCGGAGGGAGCAAAGCCTGGGGAAGCCGCAGGCCTGGGTAGGTCTGGGCGCGGGCTGCTGGCTGGGTGGCCAGGAGTGGCCCTCTTGAGGACAGGGGAAGGAGACATGGGTGTGACCCACAGCTCCCAGCGGTCTCTTTTCCAGAGGCAGAGGCCGTGCCGGCGTCCCTGAGCTATGAGGAGCTGGTCCGAAGGAATGTGGTAGGCCCTGGTTGGCACGGGCGGGGAGCTGGGTTTGGGGCCCCGGACAGAAGGCTGTAGCCCCCGTCCTCCCGCAGGAACTCTTCATCACAACGTCTCAGAAGTTCGTCCAGGAGACAGAGCTGAGCCAGCGCGTCAGGGACTGGGAGAGCAGCATCCAGCCCCTGCTGCAGGAGCAGGTGCGGCGGGCTGGCGGCTTCTGCCTGGGGACGAGCCTCCCTGCTGCCTCCGTGTTTGCCTCAGGACCTTGCCTTTCCCCCTTGAAGGAGCGGCATGTGCCCTTTGACATCCACACCTATGGGGACCAGATGGTCTCCAGGTTCAGCCAGCTCAACCAGTGGTGTCCCTTCGCGAAGCTGGTGGCCGGCCAGCCTGCCTTCGAGGTGTGTCGTGCTATGCTGGCCTCCCTACAATTGGTGAGTGGCGCCTGGGGCCTGGGAAGGAAGTGGTCCCTGGGCTCTGCTGACACGCTGTCTTTACAGGCCAATGACCACACAGTAGAGATCACCCAGCAGCCGGGGCTGGAGGCAGCTGTGGACACCATGTCCCTAAGGCTGCTCACACACCAGCGGGCCCACAAGCGCTTCCAGACCTACGCTGCCCCCTCCATGGTTCAGCCCTGAGTGGGGAGCACTGGGACTGGGAGGTGGGCCCAGAAGCCCTGCCCCCCATGGACGTTGGGCGCACACACCTGCTCACTCCATGCTTGCGTCCTGGCCGGCCCAGCCTAATAAAGTGTCGTCATCCCACCTGCCCCTTAAAAAGCCCCTGGTCTGTGCGGAGAAGATGGCTGCCCGCCACAGCTCACACACACACACACACACACGGCTCCTCCACGCCCTTTAATGACCCGGCTCAGGGCAGGACGCTGCGGAAGGCAGCCATGTGGCGCCGCACGCTGTCTGCGATCTGCACGGCAGACCTGCTGCGGCCGTAGTAGTCTGTGAAGAGGCCGTCGGGGTTGAGCAGGTAGATGGCGATGGAGTGGTCCACGATGTAATCCTGGTCCTCGTCCCTGGGGCCGGCGCTGTAGTACACGCGGTAGCTGCGGCTGACCTGGGCGACCTGCTCAGCAGAGCCAGTCAGGCCTAGCAGCCGCGGGTGGAAGTCCCGCACATAGCGGGCCATGGCTGTGACGTCGTCCCGCTCAGGGTCCACGGTGATGAAGACGGGCTGCACAGGGGGCAGGCCCGGCTCAGCCTCCAGCTGCCGCACCACCTGCACCAGCTTCTCCAGCTCGTCAGGGCAGATGTCGGGACAGTGAGTGAAGCCGAAGTACATCAGCACCCACTGGCCCCGGAAGTCAGCTTTGCACCGGGCCTGGCCCCGGTGGTCCAGTAGGCTGAAGTCGCCCTGGCCCACGGCGGCCTGCCGCAGGGCCTCTGTCCGCTGCTGCTGCCGCCACTTCTCCTTCTCGGCCCTCATGGCCAGCCAGGCCCCACCCAGGCCAGCCCCAAACAAGGCTGTGACCAGCAGCCGAGTTCGCAGCCCAGGGCCCTGGGGCTTACCCTGCCTGCCTGTCTCTGCAGGGCCCTGCCTGGACAGGAGCTGGTACTTCGTGTGCAAGGCCTTGCCCTCAAGGGTCCCAGGGGGTGCTGGGGGCTTGGGCTGAGAGAGCCCATGTCGAGCGCTGGGTGTCTGAACCACCAGCAGCGCGGGCCTGATGCTCCTAGAAAAGAGCAAAGGTGTCAGGAGCCCGAAGGTGCCTCGCCTTCTGGGTTGTCTCCCGTCACTTTGGAGAGACATCGCCACACGTAGGCTCACGGCTGGCTCCGACTGGTCACCCCATGCGCGGCTGAGCTCAGAACCGCTTGACCTCTGAAGCCTCAGACTCCAGCTTAGTTTAGACGTCATCAAGTCCACGCCTGTCATCCCCGGTCTCCCTGCCCCGCCCGCCCGCCGTTCGCTGGCAGGGGCCTTTCGGGCTCGACCCACCCCAGCCCCGCACTCACCTGTGTTGTAGCATCTACGCTGACGGAAAAGCATCCCACGTGCCCGGCCTCCCCGGATTCCTGAGCGCGTGTATCTGCAATAAACCCCCTTTCAGAGGAGGCCGGTGAGTCTGGCTTCAGCCCGCAAAGACGGACTCCTCTGCGCTTTTGCAGCCCGCAGCCTTCTGTTTCAGAGACCATTTCGGCCACGGCCTCTGGCCCCTTCCCCGCCTTCAGCAGAAACCGTGTGCCCCTGCCAGTCCGCCCACAGAGCAGGCAGTTAATGCCCCACTCGTGCTGCTCCATCTCTCGGGCCTCCCAGACTGAATCCTTCCCGCACTCACCCGGGCGGAGAAACAAGTTCTCCCCTCGCCACAAAGCCCACCCTCCTCACACCCAGGTTTCCGAAGGCACCCAGGTTCCGCTCCGCCGATGCTTCGGTGGCCTCCGTGCCTTTCTGCAGGGGCCTCTGGAGGTTTGCCAGGCCCGGAAACCCCCGCACCCGTTCAGCTGCTGTCGGGAGGGCCCTCTCGAGGACCCTTAAGCCCCGGGCCTCCACCCCTTGTCCCGTGGTTCCTGGCTCGGGCTCTGGGCCGGGTGACCTTGGGCACGTCCCTTCTCTGTACCCACGTCCTCCTTACAAAACGGACTCTACGCGGTGCACGAGGTGGGCTCGGCAAGCGAAAGCACCTGCGGACGCTTCCCGGGCGCCACCGGGAACGCGCCGCTGTCTGCCCAGCGGCGGTCAGGCGCCCGCCCGCCCGCCCCTCTGTCCCCTGCCCTCGGGGTCTTCCCAGGGTCTGCACCTCGGGCCGGCGGGAGTCGATGGCCTCGAGCGCCCGGCGCCGCTCGCAGAGGGCACGTAGCTGACCGAGGCTCTAACAGCTCTGCCGGGTCGCCGCGCTCAACGCCAGTGCGCACGCGTCAGCGGGTCGCGCACGCGCAATCTAAATTGCAACGCGCCGAGTGTGCGGGAGGAGGGCCCACCAGAAGTCACGTGTCGGAGGCGGGGCTCATGTAGCCCCGCCCCTGGCTGGCCCCCGCCCCTCGCCGGCTGAACCCGCCCCCCCGTTCCCTCCCCGCGGCGTGCGGGGCACTGACACGGCTTTGCGATTCTCAGGCTTTATTGCTGCACGTGGGTCGGCGGCAAGATAAGATCAGCGAAGGGTGAGGGGGCGGTGAAGGGCTCGCGATCCGAGAGCACGAGCGCCTCCTGCAGGGCGCGGCGCTGCGGGTCGCTGAGCGCCGGCGCGTCCAGGTGCACGCGGAGCCACGGCGTCCCTGCGAAAGGCGGGGCTGGTGGTTAGCCGGAGGGGTAGCCGGCGGGCCGGGGCGGTCGGCGGAAAGGGAGGACAGCGGGGGCGGTGATCAGAGGGGGCACCGAGGATCCGGAATCCGTGCTCACCACGGCGCAGCCTCTGGCCCACGCCGATCAGCAGCTCGGCGCCCACCCCGAGTCGGAGCCGCTCCCCGGCGCGGCTGCGCCCGGCTCCGAGTTCGTGCAGCACGCGTGCCAGCGGCAGGGCCCGGATGAGTTCCACGGTGCCTGCGGGAAGAGGGCGCTGGGCGGGACTGGGGCGGGCGGGGGCGGGGCCCGGGCTCAGGAAGGGAGGGACCTCGGCGGGGGCGGGGGCGGGGCGCGGGTCTGTGATTGCTCACCGTCGGCGGGCGCGAGCAGTTCCTCTTGCCCCCGGGCGCGGGGTAGCAGCTGCCGACGCTGCGCTGGAGTTCCGGAGCATAGGGCTCGGGCCAGGCCCGGTTCTACGCCCTGCATCGCGAGCATTCGCTCGAAGCGGTCCCGGGCCGAGCCGTTGTCCAGCGTCGCGGCCACCCGGGCGGCGCCCTGCTCCTGGGCCTCCACCTGTCCGCTGAGCCAGAGCAGGGCGCCCCCTGCCCGCGGGAGTTCGGGGCTTAGGTGCAGCGGGGGAGGTTCTTTATCTCAGGTCCCCACACCCCTTACCCGTCCACTCACCGAGCCTAGTGACCAGGTCCCGCAGGTCCGGTGGCCCCGCGCCGTCTAAACAAAGCAGAGCCTCCTCCACCTCCAGGGCGTTGCCCACGTTGCAGCCCAGGGGGTTTTCCATAGCGGTCAGAGCCGCTGCAACAGGAAGCCCCAGGCCTGCCCCTACAGCGACCTGCGGAGACAAGGTTTAGTGTGGACCCTGCTCTTCCTCCCGCGGTGCCTCTTACGGCCTGCGTGTTCTCACACTCCGGCCGGTGCTGCGCCCTTGCTGCCTGGTTCCCGAGGAGTGACGGGGTCACGGAAGGCTTGGGTGGTGGGGAGACGTAAAGCAGGCAGTGTGCCTGACTTGAGGGTTAGGGGTCAGGAAGACCTTGTACATGGCCTGGGCAGGAGAGCCAAGGAAGGTTCCCCAGACCTGAGGCCGGGCCAGCCCTGCCTGGGCAAGGTCACTGCGGTGGGGGATGAAGGACAGACTGGCAGTGGGGAAGCAGAGGCCATGGTGACACAGGGCTGCTGAGTGGACGTGGACCGAGGCACACGGGGAGCAGCCGGCGTCAGTTAGGAAGGGGAGATGGGGCCCACATGAGGAGGCTCCCCATCAGAGAGGCCACCCATCAGAGAGGCCACCCAGGCTCTGTGGGCACAGCTGCTCACCAGCGCTCTCGCCAGCTCACGGGCCTCTGTCTGGCCAGGGAAGACCGCGGCCCCTCCAAACTTCACGTCCATCACCAGAGCAGACAGGCCCTCCACCACCTTCTTACTGAGGATGGAGGCTGCGGGGAGGCAGAGAGGGCTGGAGATGAAGGGCAGCCTGGCGCTTTCTGGGAGACACGAGGCACCCCGCCTCAGGTCAGCTTGTCCTGAGGAGTCAGAGACCCTGAACACTGAGGGTCAAGCCCCCTAGGGTCCCTGAGGATGGGGCCACAGGGCTGGGCCATTGTGCATCAGGTTTCCCTCTTGCACTGGTGGTCAGACATTCTGTGATGAGGGGACACTAAGCCTGGGGTTGGGGGTGGTCCCACAATCCCCTTATGAGAACACCCCTTGCTGTTGCATTGGCGGTCAGGGACTTCTCACATGCGGAAGGCGAACCCTGGACTGTGGGGTCAGGTCACCTGTGATGAGTGGCAGGCTGTCAACGGTTGCTGTCACATCTCTGGCTTCGTAGAGGATCCCATCTGCAGGAACCAGCCTCTCGCTCTGACCCACGATGCAGCAGCCCACCTCCTCCAGCAGACCCTGCATCTGGCAAACCGCGCCACAGGACGCCCCGTGACTGCCGTCACTTCTGATCCAGGACGCCACCACTGGCCCTGACCAAGGACTCACCAGCAGCCTTGACAAATGTCCAAAACTGCGACCAGTGACTTATGAACAATTCTGATAAGTCCTCATTAATGACCGGCTCATCCCATCAGGGATATTGATCAATGTCCTATGGCCCATTAATGATCCATCAGAGACCCTATGAATGACTCAAATCAAAGTCCCACTGATAAGCTTGACCAAAGCCCAATGATCCATGAATAACTGATAAATATCCTTGTTAGTTACCCTGAGTAATAACCCATCAGTGATCCTTCAGCAATTCTGGATAATGTTTCCATCAATAGCCCCGATCAATAACCAATCAGGGGCCCCCGTGTACCTGTTCTGGGCTCTGGATGACAGTGAATCCAGGAATAGACTCCAGTTTATCCAAGGTCCCCCCTGTGTGCCCCAAACCACGTCCACTGATCATGGGCACCTGTTGGGTAGGGATACTGAGCATACCTGCGTCACCCCCTTACCTTCCCTGTTAAGGACTTAAGCAGTGAAGTATTTACTAAGGGGTTGTAGTGGGTGTTTAGCTGGTGGAGAGGAAATGGAAAAGAAATAGTCCTCGTTTGCGCGGGTTGGGGGGGGAGCTCTGGGGGACTGAGGGAGGAATACCAAGCCTTCCCCTTGGGAGTCCTTTCTGGGGTACTGAAGGGGCAGCGGCGCTAGATGACTTGCTCCTGTCAAGGGGGCTGGTGGGAAGGGGGGCAAAGTTCTGCCCTTGGAGGGGGTGGGCAAGAAGCCTGGGTCCTGCCTTTGGGGCTCTGTCTGGACCTGATTCGACTTGGGAGCTAGCTGCGGGCCTCTTTGAGGTCAGAGTTCCGGGTCTGGAGAGGCATCTTCTCACCTTGCAGCCACAGGCAGCCAGGGCAGGGGCCAGGACCAGGCTGACCTTGTCACCCACTCCCCCTGTGGAATGTTTGTCCACGAGCTGCGGACGCCAGGCTTCTGGCCACTCCAGCTTCTGCCCGGAGTCGGCCAGGGCCTGGGTCAGCGCCACGGTCTCCTCCAGATCCATGCCTCGCAGGCGGATGGCCATGAGCATGGCCCCTAAGCAGGGGGTACAGTGGTGCGGGCAGCGTGAACGAGTGTTCCCGCGGTGATGGGTCATCCAGGGGGCAGCAGCGGGAGACTACGGTGAGCTCAAGGCAGGAAGGGAGTCGCTGGGCTGGAGTCAGGAGTGCCAGACCGTCCCCACACACCTATTTGCGCACCCTGCGCGCTCCTGTCCACCACAGCGCGCACGAAGCCCCTAATGTCCCCCTCACTCAGGCGACCTCCGTCTCGCTTCAGGCGGATCAGCTCCGGGAGCTGCTTGGGTTCTGGCGGTGTGTCAGGGGGGCTCCGGGGTCCTCCCCCCGAGAGATCACCCGCTGGGGTGGGTGCTGGGGGTTCTGAGGTCACCGGGGTCGCCATCGCTGCAGGCCTACGGGGTGCAAAACGCAGCTAGAACCTGCCACTGCCCTGCGTCCGACTGCGCGGCCTAGGGTATTTGTCCCCACCCTGTATCCGTTTTTGGTGTCTGTCCCCTGTTCCGTCTGTGTTGCTCGTGTGCGTGTCTCCGTGTCTGGCTACCACTTCTCGGCCTCATAAACGGGCCTCGGCGCGTACCTTTCCCGAACAGACTTCGCCCTTCCTGCTTGGGCCCTTGCCCGCTTCTCCGCTGCGCTTCCCGCCGCGATAGGCTCAGGAGTGAGCAGGCAGTGTACGGCCGCAGACCTCTGGGACTCTCCGACCGGTCCCTGCTTGGCTCCGCCCGCGCCTCGAGCGCCAGTGCCCGCCCCGCCCTCCGGACGCCGCGCCCGCCCCCGGCACTGCCCCCGCCCCCCGACGCCGCGCCGGCCCCCCGACGCGGGCACAGAGAGGCGAACGCAGGTGTGGCTCCGGAAGCTTTAAGCAGATGTTAGTGGCACCGCGCCCGTCGACCCATCAGTCATCCACGTCGGGCACGATCCGGGCCAGATAGTCCGAGTGCCGGATTCCGAAGCTCCAGCCGCGAGGCTTCCGGTGCTGCGGACCCGGGAGACGCCGCTGACCTGGCGGGGCAGGCCGTGCGGCGCCGCGCAGGGACCCCCGTTCCCAGGCCTCAGACCCTCTATGCTGGGACCGGACCCTCATTCCCCCCGCATCTGGCCCTTGTCCCTGGACCCCAGATCACCTGGTCCACATTGTAGGCTGCGGGCCCTGGGTTCAGGCTGTTGTCTTGCGGGAGCGAAGTCCGTGCCAGCATCGTGAACTGAGGGGCCCGAGACTTGTAGACCGCAGGGTTCACCACGTGGTAGGCGCAGGGACCGGGGGTCTGCGGGAGCGCCGAAGGGGCACTGGGTCCGACCTCCATTCTCCGTGGTCCCCTGACCCCCGCCCCTCGCTTCCTGACCCTCTGCGCCGCGCTGTGCCTGCAGCCCCTCCCTGACCTTGCTGAGGTCTTCGAAGACGCTGCCGACTGCGCTGCGGCCGTAGATGGAATAAGTTGGGGCCGAGACTTTACCGACGACGCGCGGGCCCAGGAGCGAGGGCACTGTGTAGGTTCCGGGGCCTGGGAAGCAGACAGCGAGGGGTTGGGTCTTTGCAGACGCGCCGGGGACCCCCTGCCTCTGGGAGTGCCGGGTGGTCTCAGCGCCTGGAGATAGGCTCCCGGTCGGGTGGGTCGGGTGGTTGCGGCTGGAGCCCCCGTGGTCTCACCTGGGGTGCGCTGCTCGGAGTGGATGCCCCAGTTCCGGGGGGCGATGGTGTGCCGAGGTGCGCTGGGATACGTCGCGTTCCCCGCTCGCTCCGGGGAGTACCTGCCTGTGGGGTGAACCGGAGGTGTAGGCGGGACCGGGCTGGGGTTCTGGCATTTGGGGAAGCCGAGCCACAATTTGTCAAAACCCGGTGGGGCTTGGAGTTTTTGGAGATCCGATATAGAGGAGCCGAATTCGGAGTGTTAGGGTACTGAGGTTGGGCTCGGGGGTCAGGTGGGGGTGTCCGGGCAGGCCCTCCGAGAGCCTGGGGAGGCCGGGGTCCCAGCGGTCCTGACCCGGTCCGGGAGTGAGGCTGGGCGCTGCCGGGCGTGGGCGGCCGTAGATGGAGTAGGCGGGGGCGCTGTCGCGGCCGCGCACAGTCATGCGAGCAGGCACCAAGAGGCCGGGCCCGGGTCCGAACGAGGTCTGCTGCGCGGGCAGGCGCAGGCCGAAGGTGAAGGCGGGGGCGCGGGGCCGCGACGGATCGTGCAGGGCGTAGCCTGCGGGGCGTCTCAGCATCACCCCGGGCCCGGCCACTCCCGCCCCGGGCACAGCCCCCCAACCCTAACCCCCCAGAATAGACCTCCCGCTCTCCGGCCGGGGATCTAGCTCCCCTCCCGGCACCGACCTCCCCGGCCCCTCCCTCCCCACCCCCGCCCTGCACAGTCCCCTCCCTGAAGGCACCCGTGTTGGAGGGCAGCTTGTATTTGGGCCCCGGGCCGCTGTACAGCGCTGCGACGGGGCCGCGGGGCCGGTGCGGTCTCCAAGGACCGACCCAGACGTCTGAGCCCATGGCGCGGTGGGTGCTCACGGCCTGCGGCACCTATGGACAGAGAGGATGGTGGCCCCGGCGCCTCCTCCCCAAACTCGCAGAGGACGCGCTTCTGCGCCCGCCCGGAGGCGGGGCTCCGCCGTATCCCAGGCACCAGGAAAACAAGCGGTAGCTTCCCCGGCTCTGCGGGGGGCCGCGGGGCAGGGACCGAGCTCTGAGGCCGCCTCCCATCCCCGTCCCCCAAGCTGGGTGAGTTCAGTAAGGGGGTGTGGGCTCGCGCCAAGTTGGGACTAAACTCCGTGGGAAGAGAATTCTCCGGGATTCTGTGGGAGCGGGGTACTGTGAGGGCCTCGGGGGAGAGGCGCTGCACCGGGAGGCGGGCGACACTGGAAGCCCGGTGCCCGGAGGGGGTCCCCCCAAGTCGCTGCACTAACCTGCTCCTGTGGCTCCCGGCTGTCAAGGCAAGCGGGGTGCCTGGTTCCCGCCCCCGCCCGGCCCGACTCCCAGACCCCATTGTGTCCGGGTCCCGCCTCCTGGCAACCGGACTGGCCGCCCCTGGCTCCGCCCCTCGCCCCCCAGCACCGCCGCCCTTGGCCTCTCCGCCTTGGAGCCGGGGGTGGGCAGGCGGTGCCGCTGAGCGTATGCGGTCCTCACGCTGCCCCGGGTTTCAATATACCCATTCGATAAGTGGACACGTGTGCAGACAAAAAACAGGTAGGAGCATAAAAAACTTGAATAATACAAACGGCATGCTCGGTTTGTTACTGTGTGTAGAGCGAGAACTTTGCGTCTATTTAAGTCCATGGAATATTTGCAAAAGATAATCACGTATTGGACCGCGCCTACCTACGAAAGCCCATACGAGTTGAATAAAGAGATACGAGGACACAGGATTTGATTAACAATTCTAAGCAAACCATAAAATGTTAAAAAACAAACGTAAGTAGTTCGAAATTAGTAAATTCCCTTAACGAATAAAAAACCCTAGATCAAAGAGAAATTCAAAGATGAAGTTTCAAATTATACAGAAAACTGCAAAGGTGGATACCTTCATACCGAGCCCTGTAGGACACAGCTAAATCCGTGTTCAGAGGAAAATGTAAAGCTTTAAATGATTTCATTATTAATAAAGAAAAATCTTAAATAAACACAATATTCATCTTACAAATAGTAGAAAAGAGAACAATCAAGTAAACTGAAAGAATGGGTCTGTCCTGCCCAGCTCGGCAGTCACTGGCCTGCCCCTAGAAGAGAAAGGGCGGGAAGGGGTGCCCAGTGGTCTACTGAGCGCAGTGTGCCGGCTGAGGCCTGAGGACCACGATGGATTGCCGGGCGCCACTCTTCTGAGGCCCCTGAGGGCTGGAAGGCGGAGGCGCATAGGGGATGCATCATCTGCAGAGAATTTTAAAAATACTCAGAATGCTAAAGTTAATCTGCTTTTTAAAAAATTATTTTTTTAAACCTTAGCCAAGGACATTTTTTTCATTGCTTTTAGAAAGAGAGGAAGGGCAGAATGGAAGGGAGAGAGAGAAGCAGCGATGTGAGGGAGAGGCATTAATTGGCTGCCTCTCACAGGCGACTGGATCGGGGACTGCACGTGCCCCGGTATGTGCCTGAACCGGGGAACGAACCCGAAGCCTAGGTATGCATCCTGACTGGGAACCCAACCCACAGCCTTTCAGTTATGGGAGGATGCTCCAGCCTACTAAGCTACACCTGCCAGGGCTAATCTGCTTTTCATTATCCTGGTGAACCCAGCAATTCTAAAGAAAGTCAGGGGTAAAAAAAAATACGTATATGGAGTTGGCCAAGAAACTCATCTAGTAATTTTCCATAAGCCAGCTCTAGTAGCACTTAGTTGTCTTTAACGTCATTCAAAACAATTTTGTCAGACTGTATTGTGACAGCTGTCATATCAGTGTGCATTTAAAAAAACATATCAAAACTGGTGAATTTTTGTGTAGCCATTTTAATATTGAAGATGGAAAAATACGCAACATTTTTGGCATATCATGCTTTGTTTTTTCAAGAATGGTAAAAACACAACTGAAACACAACAACAGATTTGTGCCATGTATGGAGAAGGTGCTGTGACTGATCAAACGTGTCAAAAGTGGTTGGCAAAGTTTCGTGCTGGCGATTTCTCCCTGGACGGTGGTCTACAGTCGGGTAGACCAGTCGACACTGATAGTGTTCAAATTGAGACATTGGGAACAATCAGCGTTACACCACGCGGGAGATAGCAACATACTCAAAATATCCAAAATGAATAAAGTTATTAGTGAAAATGAAAAATGTGTCTTTTATTTTACAGAAAAAAACATACGGACTTTTTGGCCAACCCAATACTTGCCCCGAATCTTTTGTTGGTCAAGTTTTAAACTCCTGTGGATACTGTTGACTTTTGGTAGCATGTATGCAGGTTTCAGGTTAGCAATTTTTATCACTCATCTTTTAGTGAACATTGCATTCTGCATGGAAGCTAATTCAGAGGACTTCGGTTTCATGGCTGACAGGCTTTCCTTGTGTTAAGATCCTGATTCTCAGGCCCCCGGAGGTTCCTCCAAGCTCAGGGCCAACAGCCAGTGTCCCCTCACAGGGACGATGTCACTCCTCCCTCCAAGCAGTGGATTTGAGACAAGCGACGACACCGGAGTGATTGTAACAAGGAAGAAACCATGTAAGTTCGCTCAATTCTGTAATAACCATCAAGAGTTTTTATTTGGATTTAAAATTTAAAATAGTGAAATAAAGCAAGGTGTAATACTTTCATTTGGTTGGTGCAAACTTTATTTCATAGGTGAAATACTTTACTGAATTTGAATAGTTTAAAATCATTTGCCCAGTCAAGATGGCCTCCACCTTTCTGAGCAAAAGAATGATATCAGGACGTGCAGGAATTCAGGGAGGAGAGCAGGTACCTGATATGAGGAAAATACTATGAAAAGATGAAGAACTGATAGCAGATACGCCAGAGGCAGACACCAAGATGGGCGAAAAGAGGAAACATTTCGAGCAATGAGTCTCTCACATACACACGCACACACACACTCCAGTCATGATTAAACTACAGTGGAATCTCGGTTCTCAAACTTAATTCATCCCGGAAGGCTGCTTAAGAAGCAGTTTGTTCAAAAACTGAATCATACTTGTACTTGCGCATTCTCTCCTTTGTTGCCTGCGAGACGCCTGACTTGTCGTACAGGTATCAGCACGAAAGGGTTGTCAGGTAGAGACAACCAAGACGTTTTTTCTGTGACCAACTTGGTCGAGAACCAAATTATTCAAGAGGGGAGATGTTCGATTTTAGCAAAACCCAGATGCTGAGGGAGAGAGAAGTAAACTCCCTCCGAGTGTGACACGAGGGTGGGCAGAAAGGGGGAGCGAGGACGGAGAGGAAGAAGTGTTCCAGAGGCTTTGTCTTGTTGGGGGAAGAAGTTACGCATCTTGTTCATCAGCAAAGGTAAACAGGAGTCCGAGGTGTGTAAAAAGAGCAGGAAAAGAAAGCAAGTGGCAGCAGAACAGAAGAGTTTAGGAGTGTTTCCAAATTAAAGATCGAGAAAACGGAGAAGGGCAAAAACAAACAAAAGCCCCAAATCCATCCTCCAAATGGGGTTGGGGGAAGAAGAAAAAACGTTGTAAAATTAGAAACAAAATACAATTTAAAGAATAACAGAAATGAATCCTCACACCAGGTGTGGATGGGCAGTGCGCCCTGCAAGAAGAGGCCGTAAAGGGAAAAGGCGAAAAAAGACGAAAAAAGATTTACTCACAGACCACAGGCAAACACATTCACATGACATGTCTGTGGGGATGTATATTTTTCATTACTTGAAATATTTGCAAAGAAAATGTTTTTGTCCCTGTATGGTATGCTTTTCAATTGATATATCTCAAAGATCATATGTTAATCACACTGAGAGTGGATGGTAAGCTAGGAAAATTCCTGGGCAAGTGGAATGGGGAAACTGAGACACAGTAATGAAACAAAGCCAAACCATTTGAACAACTTACACCCAGCTAGTGAGTCATAAGACTGTATCTCCCCAAGCCTAGGACACTGAGAGTGAATGGTTTATGCCTCTCTTTCTTGACCAGAGAACACATAACTTAAATCTTCCTGCTTGGGGGGCGGGGGGGAGCGGGGGGGCAGGCAGAGGGGAGGGCGGATAGAGGACAGAGACCCAATTAATGCCATTTGTGCCAGCTAAATGCAAGGATGGATGAACTCAGGGTAACAAATAACAAAAAACTGTTAGAGCCAGAAAGACCCAGGATAAAAGTAAACCAGTAAAGCCGGCCAGAGTATAGCCCCAAACTCCTCTGTTCACTCACTTTGGTGCATCAGCATGTTAAAAACGCCCCTGGAAAGCTGATGAATATTCTACTGAAACCCTCCCCTAAGGTTCTCACTTGCAGAAGAGAGAGAAAAACTTCAAGGCAAATGCCCAGCCCGATGTGGGCTCGCTCTATGCTCCTGCCCTCCTGGGCAGGAGCTTTTCACTTCCTCCTAAACTGAGGGTCCCCCGGAGCAGGAGCCGGGCAGCCAGGGGGCAGCGGGCGGCGGCAGCGTGGCCGGGCCTCACTCCCCGATCCTGCCTCCAAGGCCCTCCTTCCCTCGCTGTCACCAGCTTTAGTAAACATCCTCTCAGAATCACCTGGACTCATCTTGTGGAATCTTTCCTGCACAAAGTCAAGAACCAACACACTCCAGGCCAGTCCCCACCTGGTGACCATACAAACGCTGGAAAAGAGGCGGCTGCCCTAACTTCTTGTGCCCAATGATAAATATGTAGACTTTGAAATATACAAGCATTTATTTTTTGCTTTCTGTTTATTTTCTGCCCCTATTCTTCCTTTCTTTTAGACACTTAAAACATTTTTTCGCTGGTGTGTCAGGCACTCCTGTGCCCATTTTAGAATTCCTTGGCCGGATACACCTCTAGGGCCGCTGGTCAGCCGACTCCTGACCTCTGCACCTTGCTCTTCGCTTTAGGGCGCCCTGGAGAGGCAGGAAACTCATGCTTCGCGGGAAAGACCTTTGACTGGACTGATTCTGTTCTCTTGCTCCCCTGGATGACAGTGGTGAGAAACGATGAGTTTGTCTGGCCTCTCGGAGCCGGATCCCACGGGAAGGAGCGGTGCGCCCGCTCCGCGCGCCCGCTCCCAGGCTCAGACGCTCAGGGAGCAGCGCACGCGAGCTTCCGCCTCGGCGTGGCTTTCCTAAGGAGCCCCGGCTTAGCGGGCTTATTTTCCAGTCTTCTTTATTTGCTTATAATGGCATTTAAAGCAGCGGTCATGGGTTTTACATGACCGCAGCTTTCGTTCCATCTGTGCTTTTTGATACGCAACATTACCGTCATTAATTTCAAAATAGCTTGGCTATTAAAAATTAAACTCTTATGAACATCAGTGTGCGGGTGTTTGTGTAGACATTTTATTTCTCTGGCATAAATGCCCAGGCGTGCTGTTGCTGGGTGGATGGTAAGTGTATGTTTGTTTTTTATGAAACTGCCAAACTTTTCAGAGTGGCTGAACCATTTCACATTTCCACCATCTGACTTTTTAAAATCGGCATGATGCTGCTGAGAGTCGCCCACCCTGTTATTGTTGCTTTAATTAATTCCTCTTCACTGTTCAGAGCAGAAACTACCAGCCAGTGTGCCGAGGCACGACGGAGTGTCACAACTGAATTACAGATGTGCCTTGAGCTGTTACTGGATAGGTTCATGGATATAAATTATACTCCAGTTTTAAAATACCTACTTAAAATTTTACATCGGTCCAGATTACATCCACTCCAACACCCGTTCTGTGGCCCCGGCCGTAAACTCGAGGCGTTATTTTGGAGGACGGTATGCATAGCAGCCACCACCAGGGGGCGCTCTGTATATGCTGCACCACCTGGCCCCTCCCCGCCTCCCCTTCCCCACTGATGACACACTTTGTCAGTTAAGATTTGTTTATTATTGGTGAATTTTTTGGTAATATTTGGTAAGGAAAAGATACAGTTTTTCTTTCGATTTACTTCTTGTTTTTCGCAAAATTTAAAACGAGCACCTGTGGCATGTGTGCCTTCTGCCGCCTTCCACATTACCATCAGGACCACCGCACATCCTGCTCCTCCCACTCTGGCACCAAGTACTTATAATGGAGACACTTGGTTTGCTTTGTCTTCTTCACTGTTATTTCTTGATTTGCTTCTTTAACTATTGGTTGTTGATGCTAATTAGCCTAGTGGTTCTCAGTTTCTAAGTTGTTGAGATGTGAGTCTAGACGTTCCTTCCCTCTTTAGGTGGCCTGGTTGAGAGCCGACTCATCTGGCTGTGGAGAGACAGCGAGGCCTTGACCGAGTTCGTGTCCTTTTGCCAGCCCTCGGATGCACACCTCACCTCTGGGGGACACACTCCTGAGGGCTGTTCCCAGGCCTGCAAATCCTTTGATGCATTTCTTGTTGCTTGGAAAAACAAGCAACAACGGACAGTCCCTCTTGGGGAAACCTACAAGTGTGTAACGTGATGAGTGCCCCTGGTCACCCTCGCTGTTGGGACCTTACGCCATGCCTTTAGAACATTTACTACTACCTATGATACAGAATAACGTCCGTTCGAGGATCCATCATTTTAACCATTTGTAAGGGCGCCCTTGGTGGCAGTAGGTACATTCCCCGCGCTGCGTGCCCATCACCTCTATGTGCGCCCAAGACTTTTTCACCACCCCCAGCATGAGCTCTGTGCCTACTAAACAATAACTCCCCTCCTCTCCTGGCAGTCCCCGGTGACCTCAAATCTACTTCTTGTTTCTAGGACTTTGACTACTGTAGGTACCTCTTTTAAGTGAAATCATACAATGTGGGTCCTTCTATGCCTGGCTTATTGCCACTAGCATAATGTGTTCAAGGCGAACAGATGTAGCATGTCGATGCTGAAGCAGAATTTCCTTTTTATGGCTCGTCCAATGTATGTACATACCACAATTTGTTTATCCATTTGCTTATGGACTTTTGTCTTTTGGCTGTTTCTTCCTTTTGGCTCTTGTGTGCAGAGCTATGAACACGTGTGCACAAATACACAGTCGAGTACCTGTTTTTAATTCTTTTAGATATACGCCCTAAATTGCCGGGTCACGCAATAATTCTATGTTTAGCTTTATGAAGACCTTCCAAGCTGTTTTCCTCCACGGCTGAACCACTTCACATTCTCACCAGCAGTGTATGAGAGTTCGTGTCTCCATAGTCTCGCCAACACTTGTATTTGCCCTCCTGACTGTGCGGCCGTCTAGGTGGGTGTGAAGTGGCACTTTGTGTTTAGAGTTACATCTCCCTAATGACTGACGGTGTTGAGCATTTTTCATGTGCTTACTGGTCATTTATATAGTTCTTTTCAAGAAATGCCTGTTCAGGTCCTTTGCCCACTAAATATTATGGGTCGTGTGTTTTTGTTCCTGAGTTGCAAAAGTTCTTTATACATTCTGGATACTAGACTCCTCATTAATATTTGTATTAAACTTCACAGCCATGTTATCAATCATTAAGTTTTTCAATACCACATGTTAAAGTCATGTGCATGTTTTCTTCATCATTCCCATATTGTTGAATACTTTCATGTTTTAATTTTCCCATTATAAATCATATTGTATTGTTTCTTTTTTAAATAACTTTTTTTTTTTGCATTCAACTTTTCTCACACCAGGTGAATTCCTTATGATGTATGTTGACGGTAATTATAAAATCTGGGATTTAGCCCTGGCTGGTGTGGCTTCAGTGGACTGAGCCCAAGCCTGCTGAAACAAAGAGTCGCCGGTTTGATTCCCAGTCAGGGCACATGCCTGGGGTGCGGGCCAGGTCCCCAGGAGAGGGCGTGCAAGAGGCAACCACACATTGATGTTTCTCTCTTTCTCCCTCCCTTCCCCTCTGTCTAAAAATAAATAAAATCTTTTTAAAAAATAAAAAAATAAATGTAGGATTTAAAAATAAATAAATGAATAAAATCTGGGATTTATATTTTCTAAGCCTTAAACACTATTCTAGATTTATATAGACACATATAAAAATGCATACATACTTCTAACATAAATAGAATTATGTATTCTTTGTTGTATATCATTCCGGATTATGCAATATCTCTTGCTTTAAGAAATTCTAGTTATGGAGAACACCCGCATCCGGTGGGGTTTGCTGCTCTCCGCCGTCTTAGTGCACTGGCTGTCCATTCTGTTTATCTCTGAATCACGCCTTCATTTCACTGTGTTTTTCCTCCACTGAACGTTTCGGAAAGAATGTTTCATTGTGGCAGCTAGGGCCCCGTTAGCTTTGCTGGGGCTCAGTGACCAGGCTGTGGGGACCGGCTGCCGAGCGGACGTGTGCCCCTCTGCAGGTCCCTCGCACGTGGCTGGGGAGGGTTGTAGGCGGGTGAGGGACGGCCTGAGTCTTGTTTGCTCGTGTCCCCACTCGGACACAGACCCTCCTTATTCGGCTGTTGGGAAAGGAGCTCCTAGGAGGCTGCAAGCGGTTAGATCTTCCAGGGATCCATTTTCTTGATTTTTAATTTTTACCTTGAAGGCATCTGTGATATCGGTGCTATCACCGCACAGTGAGAGCAATTATTCACGTGCTTTTGATGTTCCGGCCCCTTGCCAAGAGCACACGCTACAGTCTGGGAGGCTGGGGGTAAACCTCCCACAGCTCAGGGAGGGCGAATGTCCTCGGCCACCCCCTCCATAGCCCCCCACACGGGGCAGAGCTCCACCCTCGATCTGGACTTGGCAAAGGGAGGTGTGCTCTTTCCACACAGGATGGAACCAGACCCTTCCTGGGTCACCTGTGTGTCCCTAGGACCCACTGTGGTCCTCGGCGCCTTGGAAGGTTGGTCGGGCTGTTTCCTGCGCTTGGCTCCTCCCCACCAGGGTGGCCAGAGGTACTATTCGGTGGACACTTGTCCTGTTCTCTGAGGCGACCTATAGCTCAGAGTGACACTCAGGTCTTTGAAAGCTGATGGGGTACAGCATGGCCTGCAGGGGAGTACGAGGGTTGTCCTCTTCATGCCCTCAAGGCCTTTGAGTCCCACGGTGACCCAAGAGGCAGCAGAGCCTGGGGTCAAGGAAAGGGCAGCAGCCACCAAGCCCGCCCCCAACCCGAGGTCCACCTTAAGGCTCGGACTCACCTCCCACCCTCTTGCTGTCACCTAATATGCTTGCGGAGCTGGGAGACAGCCCGATGGTGAGACACCTGAGGCTCAGCAGAGCCCAGGCTGGGTGCCAGGGACGCTCCTTGGCAGTCCCCTTGCTGCCGCATCAGGGAGAAGCCTGTGTCCCAGAAGGAGGGACAAACACACGCTGTGGGGGGCCCTGCTTCGTACCAGGGACTTCAGTCTCTTTTTCACAGCTGGGGCCCACCTGGCACCTGTCCCAAGATTTACTCCTGAGATCACATGCTACAGTCAGCTTAAGTGAGATCAGCTTAAGTAAGAGGCAGACGAGGAGTCCAAGTCGTTCCCCAGGCTCAGGGGGGAGGCAGCTGCCGGTCCCATGGGCTCTCCCTGCCTGCCGGCCTCCAGGGGGCCCGAGTCCCACAGCGTAGGGTGGGAGCAGAGCGATTAGGCGAGGACAACGGGAGGTGAAGATTGAGATGGGACACCCCGAAGTCAGGCTGACAGAGCACTGAGGGCCAGGGGGAGGTTCCTGAGGGACCCGGGGGCCTGGCTGAGCGGGGAGGCGAGAGCACATCAGGTTGACGCGGAGCTCTGCAGGGGAGTGGGGGCAGCAGCTGGGTGGTTGGGGTGCCCGAAGGTGCAGTGGGTGGCCCAGGAGGCTCTGGAAGGACCAGGTGGGCTGTAACAAGCCAGGACAATAAAGAGGGAAATACAACTTCTGGATTTTCTCGGTTTCATTCTTTTTTTTGCCTCTTGAAAACTTAGAAAATTGCTTTTGAAAACTATTTCATCTCTACTGAACTCAGGTAAGAGAAGGTCCAGAGGCGGGTGCAGGAGAGGGTGCGGGGACTCAGGCTGGACGCCCCCCCCCCCCCCCCCCCCCCCCCCCCCCCCCCCCCCCCCCCCCCCCCCCCCCCCCGCCGTCCCCGCCCCGGCCCCCTGCTGCCTCCGGAGAGCAGTGCAGGCCTGCACCTGTGAAGTGCAGGTCGCGCCTCTCAAGCAGCCCATCTCTGCACTGGGCTCAGTGTCAGCGCTCACACCCTCCTTAGCCGGAGCCCGGCCTGCAGGCTAAGGCCCCACCCACCCCTCCCCCACTGGCCCACAGTGGAATCGTCTTCTCGAGTTTCTGGTAATTGTATCAGGGCGGCCTCATGTTGCTAAAGCTACAGATAACATCTCCCTATGGGTAACTCTTCCCTGCCAGAGCCCCCCAAGGCTGGACCCAGGCGCAGAGGAGGGACTCTGGGGTACAGGATGAGTTTAGCGCGCGAGGGTCTGTTAGGCAGAAGCAGGCAGGCCGGGAGGCCAGAACAGTATCGAGGTTCACTGCCATTTGCCATTGGAGCCTATGGCACATGGGAGGCAGGAGCTGGGCGGGGGTCCTGGTGAGGCCCCCCAATCTCCTGGAGCTGCTGTAGATTGTCTTCTCATAGCTTCAGCTCGGCCCTACTGACAAACCCCCCAAGCCTGGGTGCAGGCACAGGGAGCCTCCCCTCCTGGGCCAGGTAGAGCGACAGGCCCCTGGCACAGGTCCACCTTAACCGGGCAGCCCTCTGGGCGGGGCGCAACCCTGATGCCATCTGCACAGACGGTCTGGGTGCAGGACAGGCTTGCACACGGCGTGCACAGCTCTCAGCCTGCCGCCCTGGCTCCTCACCATGATCCAGGGCGCCTTGGAGCCTGACGGCCCCGGCTGGGGCTGGGGCTGGGATGGGGACGGGGATGACGACTGGGACAGCGCCGTGCTCACCCTGCTGGCACTGGCTGTCGTGGCTGCCACGGCACTGGCCTTGCACTGGTTTGGCTCTGGGCAGGACCAGGAGGCTGCGGGACCCGCGTCCACCGGCCCCCAAGCCCAGCCTTCTCAGGCGGGAGGAGCTGGGCCAGCCCTGTCCCCAAAGGCCAAGGTCGGTGGTGGCGTCGAGGGACATAGCTCGGGGCAGGGGAAGCCAGACCCTCCAGGACTCGGCCAGGGGAGTCCAGCTGCAGCAGGCGTCCAGGATCACCAGGCCCCGGGAAGTGGAGATCTGACCGCCACAGCCGCACCTCCACTCAAGACACCTGGTGAGGTGGCCAGCGTGGGGGCCGTGGGACAGCAGCGTGGTAACTCCACCCCAGAAGTCCCCCGAGGTGGAGGAAAGGAGCGCCTCAGCCCAGGTGCTGCCCTCTTGGGTAGCAGCAAAGTAGGGGGGACGCCTGCCCCTCTCCTGATACACTTCACTCCGCGGAGTCCGGACAGCGAAGTGGAGGTGCAGGCAGAGGCAGGAGGCATCTGCGCCGAGGCTCCGGCTCATCAGGCCCCGGCCCACACAGTGGAACAGGACACCAGCTCCTGGAAACAAGGAGTGGGGCCACCCCGCTCAACGGGGAGAGGCTCAGGCAGTCGGCGGTGGCAGGTGGACGGCAGCTCAAGGGATAGAACCTGCCGCCCCCCAAAGCTGGACCCCCTACGCCTGGGTGCTGTGGTGAGTGTGTGGGACGCTGTGGATGCAGCCAGAAGCCTCTCTGCAGGTGCCCAGAGGGCCCCTCGCCCGCAGGAGCTGCCCCCGCCAGACTCCGTGCAGACTGGGTGCCTGACAGATGGCTCAGAGAGGGGGCACGGGAAAAGTGGCCCCCAACCAGCCCCAGTTTTAGCTCTGGATTCAGGGGCCAAAGCTGGTGAGAGCAGGGAGTTTCAGGGGCCTCCTGCCTCAGTGGAAGGCTGGCCCTGGGCCAGGAAGGAGGTCCTTATCACCAGGAGCTTCAGCCAGGCCCCAGGCTCCAAGGGCCTGTGGCCAGAGGAGCAGCAGCGGGGACGCCCACTTTTGTCCCAAGGACAGGGGACCACAGTGGCCTCCACTGTGGGAAGTGCTGAGGCTAAAACCTCTGGAGATCCCTCTTTCCTCGGCTCGGGGCCAGGCAGGACAGAAGAGCAAGGGAACCACAGTGTCGGAAAAGGGAGAGGACTTCAGCGAGGCCAGGGGGCACCAAGCAGTGGGCAAGGGGCTGGCAGTGTGGGCATAGAGAAGCCAGCCAGAGACAGCCTCAGCCGTGCCCCCTCTCCGTCGCCCTCAGCAATTACCCCCCTATACACCAGCAAGCCTGCCTCACCTTCAGCTAACCCAGCAGAAGCACATCCCCACCGAGACCTCTTACCTGCAGCCCCAGCCCCAGCCCCAGCCGCAGCCGCAGCCGCAGCCCCAGCCCCAGCCCCAGCC
>PVJD01013672.1:0-32805 GCA_004026545.1 Mormoops blainvillei
CCTCCGAGTTTACCCGAAAGGAACGCGGACCCTCCATCCCGCAGCGACGCGGTCACGCTTGGGGAATCTCGGGGGGACCCGGACTCACCATGGTAGGAAACGCAAGTGCAGGGATTTCAACGCCTTTATTGACCTTCAGGCTTCACACATGTAGAAACGTGGCCTGACCCCCTCAGTTTTAAACTGGAAAGACCGAAGCCAAGGCCAGGTGTACCCTGCCACACTCCGTAGCCGCTTCCGGGTCTGTAAGAGCCTGCGCAAGCGCAAGCGCTGCGTGGAAGGAGGGGCGGCGCCTGAGATCCTCTCAGCCTCGCGCTTAGGGTGGGTGTTTTTTTTTTTTCAGAATTTTGAAACGTTATATTTCGTTCCTGTCCTGTAGAGCAGGGCGCCTTCCGGCCTATTTTAAGTTTATGTTTCAAACAGTTGAAGGTACATGCATCGAGTTGGGTGTGCCACGTACGTCAAAAGCGTTCATGTCTTTGTTTTAATTGGTGAATTCTATTTTCTGAAGTAAAGACTGTATTTCCGGAGGTGGGGAAAGGTTGGATTCGGTAATGAGGCTCACCTGTAATTCGAATTTAACTCTTTGCAGTGTTATTTATCAATACAATAGCAAAGATTTGGAAGAAGCCCAAATATCCGTCAGTGGATGAGTGGATAAAAAAGCTGTGGTACATTTACACAATGGAATACCATTCTGCCATAAAAAAGAAAGAAATCTTATTCTTTGCAACAGCATGGATGGCACTGGACGGCATTATGCTAAGTGAAATAAGGCATTCAGAGAAAGAACCAAGTGAACAAAATAAACTGGCAGACAAAACAGAAACAGGCTCACACATAGAACAGACTCATAGCTGTCAGAAGGAAGGGGGCAGGACGGCTGAGTGAAAAAGGTGAAGGAATCAAGCAAAAAAAAAACAAAAACCTTCATAGACAGACAAGTCTGGTGATTACCAGAGGAAAAGTGGGGTGGGAGAAGGTAGGAGAGGCTAAGAGGGGCCGATAATAGGTGACTGAAGGAGACTTGAGTTGGGGTGGTAAACGCTATACAATATACAGATAATGTATTACAGAATTATATACCTGAAACGTATATAATTTTATTAACCACTGTCACCCTTAATAAATTCAATAAAAAATAATTTCATTAAGCAAGAGTGTAGTTTCTGTGTAGGGAATGCAAACTTGAATGTGAAAATCAAACTGACCTGAGGCATGTGATAATTTAGGTCACCAGTCATTCTTTAAAAAAAAAAAAAGTGCCCTGGTATTGTTGTTCTGTGGATTGAGCACCAGCCTACAAACTGAAAGGTCATCGCTTTGATTCCCAGTTGGAGCGTGTGCCTGGGTTTTGGGTCGGGTCCCCAGTTGGGGATGCATGAGAGGCAGCTGATAGATGTTTCTCTCCCTCTTTCTCCCTCCCTTCCCCTCTCTCTAATAATAACTAAATAAAATCTTTTAAAAAATAAAAAATAAAAAAATTTTAAAGGAATAACTTTTTAAAAATAGATTTAAATTGCCTTGTTCTTTATGCTTTTCATTCCACAACTGAGGTGAATGATAACCTCAAAAATCTGTGAGGTAAACTTTTCTGACAGCATAATTCATGTGTCGAAATTTTCTAAATATTTCAAAATCACTATAGTTTCATCCAAGAGTAAATACAAATAAAAATTTTAACATAAGCATTGTTGTGTATTTTACATCTTTTTTCCTACTTTTGACTGTCAGGTGTGAATAATAAAACTTTGTGGATGAAGAAGTGATTCTATGGAAAGTAACTTCAGAGGGTGATCTGATTATAAATTCTAACTGGGCAAGTCATGGCTTATAGTCACACCCCAAGCATACAACTGCTTTAGTACAAAGTTTAACTTGCCTAAAAGAAGCCCTGTATGTTTTTTCTGTGCACCTAGGTTAACACACCTTTGCACATAATCTTAACTACCTTGTATACAAGCTCCAGAAATGGAGAGAAACATCAATGTGAGAGGGAAATATCAACTGGTTGCATTTTGTACACACCCCAACAAGGACTGAACCTGCTACCTGGGTATGTTCTCTGACCAGGAATCCAACCTGGGACCTTTCGGTTTGCAGGAAGAAGCCCAATCAACTCCAGTAAGGTCCAATAAATTTTTATATAAAGCCTTCCGGCGAAGATGGAGGCGTAGGTAGATTCCCTTTGTTTCCTCACACAACCATAAGAAGGATAACCAATCTAAAAATAAAAAAACAACCAGAACTGCTAGAAAAATCAAACTGTGTGGAAGTCTGACAACCAAGGATTTAAAGCAGCATTCATCCAGATGGGTAGGAAGGACAGAAAGGATGCTGTGTGGCAGTGGCGAGGCATCTGCGCAGGTGGCCCACAGAACAGGTGGTCCCACATTCATGCGGCGGATAAAAACCAGGAGGGACAACTGGGGAGCAAGTGATCCCAGGACAGACCACGCAGCCCAGGCTTCCAGTGACAGAAGAATAAAGCCTCATAACCTCTGGCTGTAAAAATCAGTAGGGGTTGGTGTGGCAGAAGAACCTGCCCGACTCTCAGGAGAGTCTGTTTAAAGGACCCACAGGGAACTTCTGGCCAAGATGGAGGTGTAGGGAGATACACTTTGCCTCCTCACATAACCAAAAGAAGGACAACAACAAATTTAAAACAAAAAACAACCAGAACTGCCAGAAAATCAAACTGTACAGAAATCCAACAACCAAGGAGTTAAAGAAGAAAAATTCATCCAGACTGGTAGAAGGGGCAGAGGTGGGCAGCCAGGGTAGAGAAGATGCACAGCAACGCAGTGGCTGGAGGACCAGGTGGGTGAGATGGAGGCTAGGGGTCCCACATTTGGGTGTGAATAAACCGGGGGGAACAACAGGGGAGCAAGACAGACTGCACAACCCGGGGTTCCAGTGCGGAGGGAAAAAAAGCCTCAAAAACTTTGGCTGTAAAAACCTGCAGGGGTTGCAGTGGCAGGAGAAACTCCCAGACTCACAGGAGTGTTTGTTGGAGAGACCCACAGGGTCCTAGAACATACACAAACCCACTCACCTGGGAATCAGCACCAGAAGAACCCAATTTCTTGTGGGTACCTGGGGAAGTGACTAAAAGCCAGACAGCGCCAAGTAAGCAGCATTGTTCCCTCTCTGACCCCTCCCCCACAAACAGCACCACAACGCAGCAACCTGAGTTGCCCTGTCCTGGTGAATACCTGAGGCTCCACCCCTTACAATGTAACAGGTACACTGAGACAAGGAAATACGGCCCAAATGAAAGAACAGATAGAAACTCCAAAAACAGAACTAAAGGACAAAGACAGCCAACCTATCAGATGCAGAGTGTAAAGCACTGGTAATCAGGATGCTCACAGAAATGGTTCAGTATGGTTGCAAAATAGAGGAAAAAGTGAAGGCTCTGCAAAGTGAAATGAAGGAAAATACACAGGGAACAAACAGTGAAGGGAAGGAAACCAGGACTCAAATCGATGATTTGGAGAAGGAAGAAATAAACATTCAATAAGAACAGAATGAAGAACCAAGAATTCAAAAAAATGAGGAGAGGCTTAGGAACCTCTGGGAGAACTTTAAACGTTCCAACATCCAAATCGTACAATCTAAAGAATCTCCAAAGTCAGACATTGTGGTTGATTTCCTATTTTAAAATTGATAACGGAGTAAAACACCCTCCCTCACTGTACTCTTATCAACTTTTCTCACCGTTTCCAATCATGAAGATTTTCAAGTCAGTGACCCACTCATTTAGCTTCAAATGTATTATGAACACAGAAAGATTTCTGCTTATTGGTTCCTTCTCCAGAACTTACCTGGTATTTGTGCATATCATTACATGACTTCTACATGCATGTTCTTTTGTCGTGGTTGTAAAAACAACATTCATGTCCCTGAATCATGGTGAGATGGATTTTAAGCAGAGATAAGAGGCACTGAGGAAAGGCCCAGGCGGGGTGTGAACAAACAAATGTCAGGCAGGACACTTCAGAGTCAGAGATCAGCAAGTCAAAGGCCATTTAAGGGAAGACAGACACAACTACTGAGAATATGACTTTAGCTGAGAAAGCCATTGCTGAACGCTCTTTCTTTCCTTGTCCTCTTCTGGGCTTCTTTCTCAGGAAACAGCCTTTAGCCGTGAATCTGGAAAGTTGAAAATATACTCTTTTTCCCTTCCTATGCCACAATTACACACACAGAGTAACAACCCCACACAAGGAAGAGATGGTGTCTGCTGCCCACCGCCAAAGGAGAAATTCGAAAGCAGTAAATTGCCTTTGGAGACAAACAAGTGAGTTTTCCCACCATTTTCCACAGATCAGGCAGCTCTCCTGGTGACACCTTCACACACATGTCAGGTGGGGACCCTGAGCTAAACCGACACTCCCCTTTGGGTCACAGGTTGGCCCTGATTAAATCCCAAACACAGCAGCGACTATGAAGGGGATACCTGAGAAGCTGAGAGGCAGGACTACAGAAGGACGTAAGGACTTGGACGCGGAGAGGTCTTTAAGGACAGGGGTAGGGTTGCCAGAGTTCCAGGACTGAAAAAAGGACCTGGCCTCTCCCAGATCTGGGTGGGGATGTTACCGAAGAGCAAGTTGGGTTCCTGCCACCACCCTCTAGGCAAAATTCCAGAGACAAAAGTTGGGTGATAAACCAAAGGAGTCTTTATTCGAAAAGCTTCACAACTTTGGAATAACAGCTTTCCACAAGAACTTAGTCACTTAGGCCTACCTGTTAAGACTAAACTCTTCAACTCTTTAGTTGTAGCTTTAATCGCTTAAGCCTATCAATTACGACTAAACCTAACACCTGAGTTCTGTCAGTTCTCATTAGTTGTAATTCTTATTTCTACAGGATTAGTTTACAAATGAAAACAAGATACAAAAGCTACACGATTTTGGAAGAATGGCAGGCTCTGTCTCAGAGCCCGTTCCCTCCCCAAGAACACCAAGAAAAGAAAAACCTGTCACCCTCTGCCAGGTCAGCACCATCCTGGGCTATGACATCCTGGTGGAAGAGCCCCACAGCCCCAGAGCCCCAGAGCCAGAGAGCCAGTCTTCTTTATTTTCATGCATTCTGGAGACATTTCAGCTTCTCAGCCAGTCTCCTCCTAGACTGCTTACCATTGTCTGCCAACCTCCTCCGACCGCCCCTCCTACTTCGCCGCGCCGTCTGATCACAGCTCCCTATCAGGGACGCTGCCCCCAGAGGCCTAGAGAGCGAGGGCGTGGGGCCCCAATCCACCTCCTGAGGGTACCTTAATGGGACCTTAAGGCCAAAGACGTCAGTAAAGGGTAAGAAGGGAGATGACACGAAGGCAGAAAAATATACAATAGTGAGGAGCTTGGAAGCCACTTTACACCTTAAGGGAAACGCCGCGCCTACCGCCGCGCCTACCGCCGCACCACCTGAATTTACTTGGGCGGCTGGGCCCGCTGCGGGGACTCTAAAGACCACGATGAATGACCACCACGCAATGAATGAAAACGGGCTTGTGAAACGCAGCTGTAAACTAGAAAGGCGGAAACGCTTCGCAGTGCGACTTCCGTTCTCTCTCACCTTTCGGGTTCCGACAAAACGGCGACGGGAGGGAAAAAGGGACGTCCCGTGGACGGAGTCTGGGCTTAGCATGCGAGCGAGGTGGGGGCTCCAGGGAGGCTGGGTTCGCTCGTTCCGGGAGAACGTGATCGGGCAGTTGGTGGAGGTGCGTGGCCGGTGCGGCACGTAGCGCGAGAGTGGGGCCTACGTAGGAGGCGCGCATGACGTAGTAGGCGGGGAAATAGCGGAGAAAACCGGCGTGGAGCTGGGACTTGGGAGATTGGCCGGACTTGCGTTTGTTGTGCAGGAAGCAAAAGAAAAACCCTGTAGGGATCGGGGCAGCTGTGGCTTTACGGGAGCCTGGGAGACAAGCGGTGCATAGTGACGGAAAGGGACCCGAACTGAACCTGTGTGAGAACCAGGCTGGGGGGCGGGGCGGGGGCTGGGTCTCTCTGCACTGGCTCCCATAGTGCCTTTTTCTTTGTTTTAAAGAATTAAAAAATTTTTTTAGTCACCATCCAAGGATTTTTTTAAAATTGATTTTTGACGGAGATAGAAACACAGATTTTGTAAAATTTTTATTAATTTAACAGAGGGAGATCCAATTTATACATCCGTTGATTGACTTTTATATGTGCCCTTACCAGGGATCAAACTCCTAGCCTTGGCGTATCAGGACACTGCTCTTTGAGCTACGCAGCCAGGGCTAAAACAGTGTTTTGTTGTTCCGCTTGTTTATGCATTCAGTGGTTGATTCTTATATGTGTCCTGACCAGGGATTGGTCCTACAGACTTTGCCTATCCGGAAATATGGGGGAACACTTTTATAAAGTATATGATTGTCTAGCCACTGTGACTGTACACCAGAAACTAATATAAAATAATACTGAATGTAAACAGTAATTGAAAAATAGTTTTTAAAAATGCTGTCTTTCGTGTATGAGCTGCAGCGTGGCACCGTAATTACCGTATTTTACCATGTATAATGCAGGTTTTTTCCCAAACTTTTGAGGGAAAAATAAGGATGTACATTATACTGTGTAGTACTAATTCCGTATTTATATAAATGTTTTTCTTTTATTTATGCTCCTGCCTTCAAAGTGTAACTAGAATGCAGTAACAATATCTGTATGCAAAATAATATCCTGGAATACGATGATCAGTTTTGTTTCTAAATCTAAATTAAAAATTGAATTAAAAAATGAAAACGATTTTTTTCCTGAAAGTTTGGGCCAAAAACATGGGTGTATACATGGGAGCACATTATACATGGCAAAATACAGTATTTTAAGTCACACTGTCCATGAGTTTTAAGGTAAAACTTAGAGTTATGTGAGCCACTTGTGTTGGAAACTAAGTTGTTTTCCTCTTTAGAGCTAAAGAGGTTTAGATAAAAAAACTCGTGAGGCTGAAGGAGCTCTGCAAGAACTGGGATTTCAGTGAGGGACTGGGGGTGGGGAGGATCCAAGAACATTTCTGCAATTAGAATTAATCTAAGCAGTTTCATTAAACAAGAACTGCAATTGTCTGTGTAAGGATTAAGAATTAGAATGTGAAATATACAGCTCTCCTTGGGTAAAATACCCAATTTCATCCTGACACCCAGCAGCATTCCCTTTCTATACCCCATTCACCAGGGAGGCCAAGAGTTACCAAGGCTCCAAATCTTTCATAGGGACACGACCTGGGATATGAGATGTGGATAGCTAAGGCATGTGATCATTTAGGACAATAAGCATTACTTGAAAAAAGAAAAATAGCTTTTTAAGCAAACTGTTATAAATTGCATTAAAATATTTTTTGTACCAACTTGAAATAAATTATTTTGAAATACCTTTGAGATAAACTTCATATCATAATACACTTATGTCAGTCATATCTCAATAAAATGTAACTTCAAATTCATTATATGTTCCTTCAGGGAGGAGCTACTTTTTAAAAAGATGTTTATTGGGTTTAGAGAGAGAAAAGGTGAGAGAAAGAGAAATATCAGTATAAGAAACACAGACTGGTTGTCTGCCAAAGGCACCCCCCATCCCCCAAGGGATCAAACTTGCAATCCAAGCATGTACCCTGACCCAGAATCAAACCTCTGACCATTTGGGGTAAGGAGCCACACCAGCCAGGGCTACAAAGTTTACTTTTTATTATATTTAAGGTTATATTTATTTATTTTCAGGGAAAGAGAAGGGAGGCCAAAAGGGAGAGAAACATCGATGTGACTGAGAAACATCAATTGGTTGCTTCTCCCATGTGCCCTGACAGACCAGGGACCACAGGCAACCCAGGCATGTTCCCTGGCCAGGAACTGAACCGGTGACCTTTAGCTTTCCCAGATAATGCCCAACCAACCAACAGACCACACTGGACAGAGCAGCACAGTTTTTTTTGGTTCTGTTTTGTTTTTTACATTGGATTTCCAAATTTTAAAAAGAAAGTAAAGCCATCATCAATTAAATGGTTCAGGTAAGAGCAAAGCATCTTTACCTGAGTTACCCATCAGGCCTGCTCTGACCTGCCTGAGCACCTGCCAAAAGAAGTTTCTGGGTATCTAAAAACTGTTTATATGTTGACTCTATTAAAAGTCACCTCTACCATATGGGTCAGCTAACTATAAGCATGGTTATTCTTTACATCTATTATGTGTACTCTGTCCACGATTAGATTGCTCACTAGAGCAAAATTCCCTGGGCAGTAGGTTCTTCGGGTCCCAAGGGTAGAGATGAACTAACTTGTTTCTTGTCATTACTTTCACTCTGATCTGAGGTGGGTCTCTTGTAGACAGCATATCTATAGGTCTTCTTCTATCCCTTCAGCTACCCTCTCTTTTAACTGGATCTTATGATATAATGATCTGATAGCTGTGCTTCTGTGGTTTTCAGAATGGAGGCTAATTAATTAGCAAACATGGAAATACAGTAATTTTATCTTCTTAGAAGTCAATCGATATTCTCTTTCCCTCCTCCTTTCCTCTCTCTCTCTCAAATCAATAAACTTATCTTTGGGTGAGTAGTTAAAAAAAAAAAAGACATAAGTTGTCTATACTTTTTCAGGGATCCCTGATCACTTTTTTATTTCAGCCACAGCATCACTTCTATCTATGGCTACTATGAAGATATATCAGGATTTTAATACACTGCCACCATATTTTCCTTAAAGAGTCATTGGTAAAAGAACTTAAAACGGATAATGCTCCACAGTCTTACACTGACACAAAAAAAAAATCCCAAAAAATAATGCCCTTCATGGTAACATACAACAGTGTTCTAAGTCAACCACAAACAAAATCTCCTTTTAGACTTTTTCATACATTGTGCATTATAATGTCTTCAGTCTTCCACGGAAAAGTAGATATGAGGGAAACTCACCTAATATACAAGAGTTTGGATATTTTAAAAAGCAACATTCAAACTTATCACACGAGGAATAAAAACATAGTAACATTAACTATTATGAGAGTGGAATCACATAAATATTTTCTTCTCAAAATATCTTATATACTGTCAATATAAAATAGAATACTGTAAATAATTATACATATAAAAACATCCGTTCCCTTGATATTCTGAAGCAAGTAAAAGTCCTCATCTGAGTTTTTACAAATTGGGTTATTCTGTATAATAAGTATTCTGATTTGTAGTAATACCTAAAAACTGTTGTTGACCATCCTTCTATGAATTCAGTGATATTTTAAAATTTGTATTCAATTACAAACATTTGCAAAATTTTTACATCTTTAAAGTCACTTTAAGGCATAAACTGGGCTTTTGTGAAGTGTATAATGTGGACCAAAGTCTTTTATCCTTTATTATGAATGTGGAGTTCTTCCCCAGTGTGCAATCCCTGTTAATGAGTGAGGCTGTAGGTCCAGCCATAAGGCATTCCACATTCTTTACGTTTAAGGTCTCTCTCTAGTAAGAATTTTCACGTTGAATAAGCTGTGAGTGCTGAATAAAGACTTTTCACCGTCTTCACATAATGTTTTTCTGGGGCTTTTTTAGTATGAATTCTAATGTTGAGTAAGGATTGCATCCTGGGTAAAGCCTTGATCACATTTTTATTTGTCTTCTGTGCAGTATTAATGATCAAATGTTGAGGAAAAGATGAGGATAAAGACTTGGGAACATGTGTTACATTTATAAGGCTTAGTTTTCCGATGCTCAGCAAGGCTTGAACAAAGGTTAAATACTTTGCCAAATTATTTACAATATTATTGTTACTTTCTAGCACAAATTCTGCAATGTTGAGCAAGTTTTGAGCACAGGGTAAAGGCTTTGCCACATTCTCCACATTGTAAGGTTTTTGTCTAGTATGAATTCACTCCTGTTGGGTAAGATACCACTGCTGATTAAAGGCTCTGGCGCATACAGTACATTTATAAGGCTTCTCTCCAGTATAAATTCTCTGATGTTTGGGTAAGAGGCCAATGGTTATTAAAGGTTTTGCCACATTCTTTATATTTGTAAGGCTTCTGTTGAGAATGAATTACCTAATTTTTAGTGAGATTCGTTCTCAAGCAAAGGTTTTACCACACTCCTTACAACTGTAAGGTTTCTCTCCAGTATGAACTCTCTGATGTACAGTAAGTTTTGAACGCTGGGTAAAGGCTTTGTCACATTTTCTACATTTATACGGCTTCTCTCCAGTATGAATTCTCTGATGTTCAGTAAGGGTTGAGGAAGCTCTAAAGGCTTTGCCACATTCTCTACATTTGTAAGGTTTCTCTCCAGTATGAATTCTCTCATGTCGGGTAAGACACCACCGCTGATTAAAGGCTTTGTCACATTTTCTACACTTATAAGGCTTCTCTCCAGTATGAATTCTCTGATGTTCAGTAAGGGTTGAGGAAGCACTAAAGGCTTTGCCACATTCTATACATTTGTAAGGTTTCTCTCCAGTATGAATTTTCTCATGTCGAATAAGACACCACTGCTGATTAAAGGCTTTGGCACATACACTACATATATAAGGCTTCTCTCCAATATGAATTTTTTGATGGTGAGTAAGTTCTGAATGATAGATAAAGGCTCTACCACATTCTCTACATTTGTAACGTTTCTCCCCGGTATGTACTCTTCTCTCATGTTCAGTAAGATATGAATGCCATTTGAAGTCTTTCCCACATTCTTTACATTTGTAAGGCTTCTCTCGAGAATGAGTTATTTGATGTTTAGTAAGGTACGAATACCACAAAAAGGCTTTTCCACACTCCTTACATCTATAAGGTTTCTCTCCACTATGAATAATCTGATGATGAGTAAGTTTTGAAGAGCATTTAAAGGCTTTGCCACATTGTCCACATTTGTAAGGCTTTTGTCCAACATGATTTCTCTTATGGTCCGTAAGAGTCGAAGACTGGCTAAAGCCTTTGCCACTGTCTCTACATTTATAAGATTTCTCTCCAGTACGAATTCTCTTATGTTGAGTAAGTGCTGAACGCTGGCTAAAGGCTTTGCCACATTCTCTATATTTATAAAACTTCTCTCCAGTAGGAATTCTCCGATTTTCAGTAAAGTTTGGGGACTGGATAAAGGCTTTGCTACATTCTCTACATTTGTATGGTTTCTCTCCTGTGTGTATTCTCTGATGTTTAGTGAGCTCTGAGTGGCAGGTAAAGGCTTTGCCACATTCTAAACATTTATAAGACTTCGCTCCAGTATGAATTCTCTGACATTGAGTAAGTTTTGAAGACTGGCAAAAGCCTTTGCCACACTCCCTGCATTTGTAAGGCCTCTCCCCAGTATGAATTATTTGATGTATAGTAAGACCTGAAGGCCAATTAAAGGTTTTACCACATTCTTTACATTTGTAAAGTTTACCACTAGTATGGCTTTTCTTATGTCTATTTAGATTGAATATTTGACTGAAGACTCTCTCATAGTGACTACATTTGTAAGCTTCCTCCCCGGAATGAATATTCTCTTGTTCAGTATGATTTGAAGATTGCTTAAAAGACTTGATATATTTACTTTGTTTGTTTGTCTTTTCTACCACAATAGAAATAATTGGATGTGTACTGTGATTTGACTTTTGGTCAGAGACTTTACAATGGTTCTCTGGAAGCTGAGTTCTCTGATGTTTATGAGGATTTGACTCTTGGTTAAAGTGTTTCCAATGTTCATTGAATTGATAACTTCTGTCTCCATTATATGTACTCTGGTAATCATTGAAAATAGAAAGGGCTTTAGTGAGAGCTATAATTTGATTAAACATGTACACTTATTTCTAAATAATTACTCTTTGATACCTATTAAACCATGATGTTGTATCAAAAAACACTCCATGTTTATAAAACTTATAGACACTGCAATACAAAAACATTATTAAATGATGGAAGAATAATGATTTCCTGATAAAGGGATTGCCAGTTTCATCACATTTTAATTTTATATGTGCACTATAAATCTCTAAATTTTAGGCGTGACTGACTGAAAGTTTAATCCTAGCCTACACTTTAAACAAGTGGTTATTCACAACATGGGTTATGTAAGTTCCAAGATTTTCCATATTTCTTTTCCAAGAATAGACACCCTTAGAAAAATTTCTTTCAGTCTTCATATAGAAACTCATTGATCTGCAAATATAACTGACTTAATATGAGAGTTTTCCCTAATGTGTAATATCTTTGACTTTTTTAGGTAACAATAATTTTATTACAAATAACTGTCCCAAGTTAGTTCTGTTCATATTAACATCCTTTCTTCTTGTCACACTATTCCTCAAATTCAAAGGCTTGCATTAAGTGTACATTATCAAAGCCACACCTTCCATATCTTACCAGTGTTATTTTAGAGAATAAATCTTCTATTCCTGGCTTTCGTAACAGGGCCCGGATGTCTTCAGATGACATAGCTGAAAGATATGAAATCAATTTCACAGTTATGACATTGAGGTGAATGTACTTTGAACTTACCAACAATTATACACAACAGTAGATTTCTGAGTATTCCAAAAGCCAGTTAAAGAGTTCAAAGCAAGCCCACAAAAGGTATCATAAAAAAATCACATTAAAGTGAGACAAAAAGTTGGTTATAACTGCCAACAATACTGCTCAACGCCGATGGCACACATTGGCAGTATTGTAAGAAAACTCCCAATTCCCAGTTTCTTCTCTGGAGAGAGAAAGATAACGGTACAGTGTGTTCAATGATCTTGCTGTTTTGTAGCTTCCTGAAGAATGTGTTTCTGTTTTGCACCACACGGAGTGCTGAAAGAATGGCAGTACACAGTGAATGGATTGCTGTAGCAACTAAAAAATAAGAAGAATTGTTCAACCACATCTCTATAATCCTGAAGACAAATACTAGGAACAGAAAGACACCATGGGATCTAAGGAAGAAACAGAAAACATTTTAAACTTGGAACTTACACACACAAAAGAACAAAGAACATGCATCCCTACCACCGGTGATTATTTGTTTACTCCTATAGAGCACAAGTTCATAAAGTCTGGTTGTTTACGATCTGAACCTCGACAAAGATTTCAAGACAAACAGAAAGACAGTGTCCAGTCAGAAAAACAATATAAATCTACAGAAATTCGCACATTAATCAAAATATATTAATTACCTAAAAAAATTAAAAATAACCATATTAAAAAATGGAAAGATAGGTAAAACTGACAACTACACATAATATCAGAGAAACAGTGCATGACCAAGATGAAAATGCAAAGAGACAGAAAATGCAAAAATAAACCAAACAGAAACGGGAAGCTGGAAAACAATAATGAAGCTTTAAATCACAGTAGACTCATCAACGAAAGATGTGACCAATTTGAAGAATGAGGCAGTTTGTACATCATTAAAAATGTTGATACAAGGAAGCCAAGAGAAATATGAAGAGAGCTTAAGGGACTCGTGGGGCAGCAACAAATCAACCTCTGCACCTTAAGTGGACCCCATAAAGACAGAACGGTGAAAAGGAGCAGAGAGATAGCTTATATGAAAACAATTTAAGATTCTGAAATTTGTAGAAAGAGACACAAATTCAAACAGCTCACTGAATTCTAGATCGGATAAATGTAAAAACATCAACAGAAAGACAAAACGAAAATTATAATATTATAAATCCCAGACAACTCTCCTAAAAGCATTAAAAAAAACCCAACAAAACTTGACATGAGAAAGGCAGCTCCTCTAAGATTATCAGTGGCTTTCTCAGCAAAAACCATATGAAAAAGAAGAGCATGAAATAAAATACTGAACCGATAAAAGAACAAAAACTATCAAACAAGAATACTGTACCTCAAAACACATCAACAATGGAGAAGGAAAAACTATTCCAGCTGAAAAACACTGAAAACTTTCTCACCATTAAACTTCCTTATGAAAACTGAGTAAGAAAATACTTCTAGATATAAAAATTTGTAAACAACACTAAAACATATGAACATAATAAAGATTTGTACATATAGATATATACACAAATATAAAAATGCAGTGATATAATCATGAAACACAAATCACTTAGATTTATCCTATAGAACTTTAAAAAACTGAAAGCAATAAAATCTTAAATCTATAAGTACACAACACAAAAAACATGTGATATCAATAACATAAGTGAGTACAGGAGGTAGAGATGGCAAGTAATAGAGTTTTTGTACACAGCTGAACTATTGCTTTAAAGTATACTGTTATAGCTTTAAAATGTTCTTATGTACCTCCCATGGTAACAACAAAAATAGAAAAGAAATAAAATGATCTCTGTTAAGAAGTGAAAGAATTGTGTATTGGAAATCACACATATCCCATGTTTCAAAAAAAGAAGTCAAACAAATTTCTCAAAAAAAATAACAAGGATATAAAACCCTTGTTCCTACAGAGTAACAAAAATTATTATAAAAACAATATAATTACATGAAAAATAACATAAAGGACAATAAAGTACTTAGGTGTTTACTTAACGAAGGAGATGTACAACTTGTACGATGAAAAGTATAAAATATTGCTGAGTGTAATTAAAGAACTCAATAAATGAACTACCCATGCCATGATCTTATATTGGAATGCTAATAGTATAAGCTGTCAGTAGTATACCAAAGGTGACCTAAATATTCAAAGCATTTCTATCAAAATCACAATGGTGTTTTTGGCAAAAATTAGAAAGCTCATCCTAAAATGAATATGGAATGTCGCAGGACACCAGGTAACCAGAACAATCACGGAAAGAAAGTGTAAAGTTACAGGCACCATGCTTTCGGATTTTAAACAATATTCCAAGCTGCTGTTATCAAAAAAAGTGTAACACAGACATTAATACAGAGGTAAACAACAAAGCACCGTGGGTGTACAGCCTACATACAACTTCTCCTGGACAAGGTCAAATGACCTTCAACAAGGGTTCTTATACCACAGTATAAGAAAAGGATGTTCTCATAAATCAATAGCATTGAGAGAATTGGATATCCACATGTAAAAGAATGAGTGAAGTTGAACCATTACCTAATACCACAGACAAATATTAAATCAAAATGGTTAAAAGATTTAAACATAAAGCTAATAACTCAATCTACTTTAGGAAAAGTTATGGAAAAGATTTATAACATTTAATTTTTTTGCTTATAAAACCAAAAGCAAAGGGAAACAAAACAAATATAGTCACATGGGATTGAACAAAATATAAAAACTGCATATTTAAGCAAATAGTGGGGTAAAGAACCTAGGAAATGGGAGAAAATTTCTGCAAAGCATATATCTAGTAAGTAATTAATATCCAGAATATATAAAGAACTTTTACAAAATAAAATGAAAAAAGAAGTAACACAATTCTACATGGTTAACTAATCTATAAGAAAAAAAGCAGGAATACACAATGGGGAAAGACAGATTCTTCAAAACACGGTGCAAGAAAAACCAACCACATACATACAAAAAAAAAAAACTAGACCACTTTCCTACGCCATGTACCAAAATAAACTAAAAGAGATTAAAAATTAAAATATAAGACCTGATATTATGAACACACTGGAAGATAGTCAATAAACTCTGTCATCACTCTTAGAAGTACATTTTTTAGATGTCTCCCTAGGCATAACAAACAAGAAAAAAAATGAGAGGCTAAAAGGTTTTTTTTCACAGCAAAAAACCCCCACAAACTATTAACAAAAAAACAAGCCACTGAATAGGGGAAGATAATCACCAATGATACATCCTTAAAAGCTCAATATGCAAAATAGAAAGGAAACTCACACAACAAAAAAACTGAACAATCCAACTGAAAAATGGGCAGAGGACCTGGAGAGACATTTCTCCAAGGAGGACATGAAGATGACCAACAGATATATGAAAAGGTGTTCAACATCATTCATCATCAGAGACATGCGAGTTGACACCACAATGAAATACCACCACACACCTGTCAGGATGGCAATCATTAATAAATCAACAGACAACAGATATTATTAATGATGTGGAGAAATGAGAACACTCATGCACTGTCGGTGAGATTGTAAATATATTGGTGTAGCCACTATAAATAAAACAAGATAGAGGTTCCTCAAAAATTTACAAGCAGGTACCATATAACCATATAACAGGGCCAATTCCATTTCTAGGGATTTTTCCAAAAAATATGAGGACATGAATTCAAAAAGATATATGCACCCCTACATCTACTACAGCATTATTTACAATAGTGAAGATATCAAACTGAAAAGAAAAAGACCATTTTTATAATGGTGCTGTACAATTTGGAATAAATTAAATGTCACAAAATTGATCTCAACAACTCCTCTTCTTCAAGATGTGACACATTATTTGTTTATTCCAGAAACAATACCTAACTGCAAATATAACTTCCATGTTATAGCGTGTAAACCAAAGTAAATTTTATACCCTTCAGATTTTTTCAGGGAAAGTTCTTAACCAAATTTGATTTTCAATTAATGGTATTAAGATTTAAACTCTCTAATGTATTAAATCAAATATTAGGGAGCTCTGACCGGGTGTGGCTCAGTTGGCTGGGTGTTGTCCCGCGAAGTCACCTGCAAAGATCGGTCACATTTTATTCCTGGTCAGGGCATATGCCTAGGTTGCAGGTTCAGTCCCTGGTCAGGGTGCATATGAGAAGTGACCAATCTATCACATCAATGTTTCTCTCCCTCTCTTTCTCCCTCCCTTCTCCTCTCTAAAAATAAATAAATAAAATATACATTTTTTAATTATGAAAAAAGAAACAGAAGTCATCCTCAAAGAAAAAGGAAAAGCCACAAACTGAGAAAAAAAATATTTGTAAAAGATAACAGGTGACTATTATGTGAAACAAACAAAGATGCCTTCAAATTCGACAGTGACAAAAGAAGCAACCAGACTGAAAAGGGAAAACACCTTAACAGCACACCAGAAAAGACATACGCATAGAAACTTAGAATCTAAAAAGATTCCACATCTTGTGTCACTAAAGAAAGGCACATTAAATCAATAAAAATTAAACAAAAAGAACGTTCAAGCAACACTATAGCCCTAATTGGAATGGTCAGAATTCAGAACAATGAAAACAGCAAATGCTGCTGTGAATGTGAAGGAACCAGAACCCTCATTCATTGCTGGTGAAAATGCAAAATGGCGCAACCCCTTGAGAATACAGTTTGCAGGTTCTCACAAAACTGAACATACATTTATATGACCAAGTAATTGTGTTCCTTAGTATTTAACCAAAGAGCTAAAAACTTTTATCCACACAATAGCCTACAAGGGGCTATTTGGAGCAGCTTTATTCATAATTTCCAAAAACTGGAATTAATGAAGATGTCTGTGAACAGGTGAATGGATAAGTACACTGAGGTACATACCATGGAATATTATTCGGCACTATAAAGAAATCTATCAAGCCATGAAAAGACATGACAAAAACTTAGATACAAAGAATTAAGTAACAGAATCAAAACTGTCTTGGCCAGACAGCTCAGCTGGTTAGAGAATTGTCCTTCTACACCCAGGTTGTGCTTCTATTCCTAGTCAGGGCATGTACAAGGATCAACCAATAAATGCATAAATAAGTGGAACGATAGATTTTTTTTTTTGGGTCTCTCCCTTCCTCTTAAAAAAAAAAATCAATAAATTAAAAAAAAATCAAACCTGAAAAGGCCACATACTGTATGATAACAACTATATAACATTTGAGAAAAGGCAAAATGAAGGAAACAGCAAAAAAACAAAACAAAAAAACAAAAAAACAATGGTTGCAAGAGTCTAGGGGATACAGGGAAGAACAGGCAGAGCACAACAGACTACTTAGAGCCAAGAAACTAGTCTATATGAAGCTATGATAGTAGATACGTGTCACCATAACTATTTTCAAATGCATGGAATGTACAACGCAGCAGTGAACCCTCAGTTAAACTAAATTTTGGGTGATAATGACGTACCAATGTAGGTTCATACACATCCCAAATGTACCACTCTGGTGGGGGCGCTTAGAAGGGGTAGGTCATACATGTAAAAGCAGGGAGCATGTGGGAATTCTCGTTAACTTCTAGATTATTTTGCTGTGAACCTAAAACTGCTCTTTAAGAAAGTCGTTCACAGACCTTCTTCTCTGAGGTATCTGTGTCAGGTCTATGCATCATTCCTATGGCTCTTTACGCACATCTGAGAGATAAGTGTTTGTATCCTACATTAACACACACCCACACAATATATCACTTCACAACAATAAAAATGACCAGATTCAAAGAAACCAAAAATATCAAGTGTTTCCAAAAAATATGGAGAAACTGGACCCTATACACAGTTGAGTGAAAAATAAATTGGTGCAAACGGCATGAAAAACATGGCGGCATCTGTAAAAATATTCAAAATAGAATTATCCTATGATGCAGTCATCTGACTTGTAGGTATATAGTGAAGAGAATTCAAGGGAGGATCTGCAAGAGACATGTGCACAGCTGTGTCCATTAAAACATTATTCGCAAAAGCCTGTAATAGATGGAAGCAATCCCAATGGCTACGGATAGGTAAGGAGATGAAGAAAATGTAACGTATACGTAACAATTCAATACAACTCTGCCAGGCAATAGACCCACATCTTACCACCTGAGAGCACAAAGACAAACCTTGAGGACCTTTTTGAAATGTAGAGACAGACACTATAGGGTCCCACTGAGGTGAGTAATCTACTGGAGTCTTAGGAAAAAGAAAACCAGGTAGTTACCTGGGCCTTCGCTGTAAGGCAAATGAGGAAGTGGTTGCTGAAATGGATATTGCGACATTTCTGCAAGATGGATGCTTCCAGAGATCAGATGCACAACAAAGAGAGGACACTTAATATAACTGGACTGTATACTCACAGGTGGTTAAGACGGTAGATTTTTTTCTCACATAGTTTTTAACAAAATTGAAAATAAACAACATCTAAAAGAGACAGAGTTATACATTTCAAAAACTACCTTCAATTTTAAAAAGTCCCTCATATAAAGAGAATATAAATTCACAAACAGATATAAAATTAGGACTCTTTTCATACCTATGTAACTATAATAACCATTAACCAAGCACAGAAAGAAACAAGGTAAGTCATGAACAAAGTAGGATAAAGCTAACCAGAAAAACACGGCAATAGACATATAACTGATTCATATTTGAAATAAGTCCCACAATGTCTTAGGAGTACTGAGTTAAAAACTATCATTCACTTTGTAATACATAAATAAGAACCGAAAATGCAAAATAAATATAGGGAAACCACCATTAAAGAAACAAACACACTGTTATGGAATTGGAAAACAAGAATAGAAAATTTAAATCCAGAAATCTGAGTACTATCAATATATAGAAGTACTATTAAAAAAGAATTCTTCTGCCCTGGCTGGTGTGGCTCAGTGGATTGAGCGCCAGCCTGCAAACCAAGGTGTCACTGGTTTGATTCCCAGGCAGTGCACATGCCTGGGTTGCGGGCCAGGTCCCCAGTGCGGGGCACACGAGAGGCAACCACGCACTGATGTTTCTCTCCCTTTCTGTCTCCCTTCCCCTCTCTCTAAAAGTAAATAAATAAAATATTTTTAAAAAAATTCTTCTATAAATTCCAACTGTGAACGTGACCCCACGAATAGCAAGCACTGCGCACCACTGGCATGTGTTATACAGCAGGTTTCACAGAAAATGCACTAAAATCATTCAAAAATAGCTCTAAAAGTAATTCTAATAAAGAAGTATTAAAATAATCCAAGAAATTTTTTCAGCTATTAATATATTTCAGCTATTCTTTTTAAAAAATTTAGTGGGGTGACACTGGTTTGCAAAACCATACAGGTTTCAAACCCACAAACTCAAATCATCGGCACACTGCTGTTTCGGCTGTTCTTACACAATGTGCAGGCTGCAATCCGTCCTACAGGAAAAAAAGCCTTCATTTCTCAATAAAAGAATCATAACAACGTTGTGAAATAAGCAGAGAATAATTGATACTTAAACTACACATTTGAGACTAAGTATACCATCATTAAGAGACATGCTCAATAAAGATTAAACTTTTAAAATATGCAAGCTAAAACAAAAGAGACATGCTGAGGAAAACAAATGAAAAACCTAATCACTCCTTTTGCCTGAACTAAACTTATATTGAAGAATAAAATATTTTCCTAAATATGAAATATCTATTAATTCTGTAACTCACTTCTTACTAAAGGAGAACATTTAAGCATGTTGTATCAGCACTTCTGAATTTAAAGGCAGAAATTTAACAAAGATCTAATCACACAGTGAAAATACACAGGACATAGTGGGGCAGCTTTGGACTGAACAAGAGAGAATGGCAAAATGACAGTGATGAAGAAATCAGGTAACAACAGAGACTTTCCTACGTGGTGGGCAACGTTCTAAGGTCATAGGTTACTACCTATGGCAGTAATTTACTGAAGAATTCTATGAGGTAAAGGGACACAGTCAACTATTCTAACATGGAGAAACTGGAGAATACAGACTAGAAATTTATTGTAGTTAATACAAAACAAAAGGGCATTTTGAAGTACAAGAGATAATTAGATTTCCTCATTTTCAGGTGATGCACTGTGCTATGATGAAATCACTAAATCTAAACTTTGTAGGGTCTTGTGTGAAGCCTCCATAGGATTAGCAATAATAAATAAGAAAACAATCCCAAATTCCTGGGATTCTGCACCAAATCCAGGATCTCAACCACTTCCTTTCATAAGCTCTCTACATGAGACCAAAAAAGAAAAAAAAAAAGAAAAAGAAAAGAAAGGGGAAAAAAAAGGCTTAACATACAATTCCTCAGCATCATGCACAGATATTCCCAGGTCCCCAAAGCAATGGAAGAGAAGCCAGACCATGGCAGCCCTCACAGTCGAAGGGGTGGACTTTGCCCCCACAGCTATTGTGATGATGGAGGTCACTAGAGCAGAAGCAGAGTCATGAGAGGATATAGGACCAAGGGACATTTTGCAGATGAGCTGTCCCTCTATGACGGCAACAGAAATAAACCTGGGCTTCTCAAAATCTCTTCCACTGAAACATAGCTTCCCGAATCACACTTTAAGGTCTGGCTTCTTTTGTGACCTTTGGGCCTCTCAATTGTGTCACCTGCTTCCCCATTGCCACCTACCTGGCTGGGTGGATACTGTCTTTTTTCTCTTCACATCCCAGTGTTCCTTCATTTGCTCCAAAAAGGGGACCAGCACTGGCTTAGAGACAAAACCTGTTTATCAGAAATAAGAACATGAGTTTTGATAGAGATTCTCGTCATTTCCAATCCAGTTTGTGCTCAGGTAAGAACACATGATATAATGTTAGAATATTCTAGAAGATGATTTTCCAAAATACTGTTTTCTCTTAGCACCTTGATTATTCTAGACAACATGTAAGGTCTTCAGACACTGGGTTTCTATTTCACATATATCACAAAGCTTTTCTTTTTCTTTTTTTAATGTTTATTGATTTTTAAAAAAAATATTATTGTTCTATGACAGCTGTCCCAATTTTCCTGAGCTTTTCTTTTCTACACCAGAAAATCCCCATTTGTTTCTTGAAAGCAGGGATCTAAAAGTCTACTGTACAAAGCAGAAGGTACAAGGAAATGGTCTTCTCATTTCTCAGAAGGAAACAAAACCCTGTGGGTGGAGTTGCAACTCTGAAAGGAAGTCATCCTCACCGAGGGAGACCAGGTTCCTGTAGTTCTCCAACATCACGTCCATGTACAATTTCCGCTGAGCTGGGTCCAGGCATTCCCACTCCTCCCGGGAGAAATCGACCGCCACATCCCTGAAGGTCAACGGTTTCTGAAAGAAAAGACGTTTACCAAGGGGCCACCAGCATAATTCATAATGTAACCCGACTTGAAAATGGTGTTAGGAGAAGTGCTTTTGACCTAGGAGAGTATCCTGAATCATCCAGGAAGATCACTGTGACCCAGTGATATTCTCTAAGGTATTTTCTAACACTGAGAAATGAGGATGGCACATGTCCATGAATCCATTGCAGAGATGGTACTTTTCGGGAAAAGGAGCTTTAAAATGAAGGCATCACCCTGACTGCTGTGGCTCAGTTGGTTGGGTGTCATTCTGCAAAGCAAAAGTCACTGGTTCAATTCCTGGTCAGGGCACATGCCTGGGCTGCAGGTTCGGTCCTGGGCTGTGGTGCATGTGAGAAGCAGCTGATTGATGTTTCCTATATATATTTCTCTCCCTCTATTTCTCCCTCCTCTCCCATATCTAAAAACGTTAAAACTTTAAAAAAAATTAAAAATATAAAATGAAAGCATCAATACAGGCACATGGATTTCTAAGAACTATAATTCCATCATTCAGAATCAATTGTGTATATTTCTCAGGTGGAGAAGACATGGTAAGTTGGAAGTGCAAGGACGTCAAGTTTAACACAAACAAAGAACTGTGGCTTTATAAAAATGCAGATTCTGATTCAGGGGTTCTGGGATGGGGCCTGTGTTTCCACATCTTTAGCAAGCTCACTATTTACTAGTGATGCCAATGTCTCTGGTCCATGCGCCATACTTCTGAGTTTCCAAAAAGGAAAACAGAAACTCATAGATGGCTTTGAGCTGAGTTTCACAGGATGTACAGTTCTCACAAAACAGGAAGCACAGCAACCACAATCCTATTTGACAGTGTACTCTATACTAGATATCATTCTAAGAGTTTCGTATATATTAATGTTTTAACATACATAAGTAATCTGAGAAAAAGATTATTTTTTATCTGTTATAAGAATATTTCCTGGCTGGCAAGGCTAAATGGATTGAGCACTGGCCTGTGAACCAAAGGGTCGCTGGTTTGATTCCCAGTCAGGGCACATGCCTGGGTTGCGGGTCAGGCCCCCAGTAGGGGGGCACGTGAGAGGCAACCACGCATTGATGTTTCTCTCCCTCTTTTTCTCCCTTCCCCTCTAAAAATAAATAAAATATTTTTAAAAATATTCTGTGAAACTTCCAGTAAATAGTAAATCTTGAGTTTTAATTCAAATTCTAGAATTTTTCAAAAAGAACACAGACCAATATGCACAAAGAACTGTCATGAACATTCGAGGCAGTTTCTGTGACAGAATAAAAACAGAAATACCCTAAAAGCAAGTAAGGAGAAAGGATAGCTCAAACAATGTTAACATTTTATGCACACAGACGTACATATGGAAACTATGAGCACAGTAACAGTGACAGGGAACAGAATTTTCATGTCAATGACATCAAGATTATTTTGTGATTCTGCAAATCTCATCAATCTTTTTGTGGATGATATACTGTATTTTATAAACACAACAGGGAGAGAAACACACGATAACACAGAATAAGTTACAGCTATTGTTTCTCAGTCTTTCATTTCTTTGAAAATTTTCATGTACCATTTTTGGTGAGTTAAATCTTAGAAATTTAACTGATTCGAACATACATTAATGCTATGCTTCTTGTAAATTTTCATGAAAATACAAAAAGGGATAAAATGAAGTATGTCTGTAATATGACTCTGAAATGTTATTAAAATTTACAGAAACTTAAAATTTTTAACCTGATTGGTTCAAGCCTCCACATAAACAGCCAATAATCTCTAGGAAATAAAAGTAGGGTCTTCAGCCCTGGTTGGGTCGCTGAGTTGATTAGTCTGTCAATCTGGTACACCAAGAATCTGGGTTCGATTTCCAGTCAGGGTACATACAAGACTCAACCAATGAATGCATAAATAACTGAAACAACAAATCCATGTTTCTCTCTCCCTTCCTCTCTCTAAAATCAATAAATAGAATTTAAAAAAAAAGTAGGGCCTTCATTTTCCAAAGCAAACAGAAACTAAGAAGACAACAGAAGTTTCCATATAAAATGTGACAGTTTTTTCACGTCTCAGTAATTCCCTACTAGACCCCTGTTAATGATATAGAGAAGCTATTAACTCTATAGTGAAGAGAGCACCTCAGCCAAGTGACTATCTGGTGACTGAGATAAAAGGAAGGACGTGTAATCATTGCTGTGACCATTACTGGCAAAAATACATATTAAGGAAATCATAATCTAAATATGGTCACAAAAAAACATTAGTTTTTGCAAATGTAAATCCACACACACCTTCTGTGTTCTGTAACTCTACAATGCATTTAAACAGTAAGTCTTTCTGACGAATCTAGTGAGCAAGTCTCTTCTATCTACTCTTCTTTGTCAGAACTTTCTGAGCTGTCCTGACCAGTAAAATGTGCATTTTCATACCCCAGGTCTACAGAGCTGATGCAGCAGCCACATGAACCTAAAACCTACATGTCCCTTCTTCACCGATACCCGAGCCTCTGAGTCCATCCCAACAGGGATGTTGGGCACGGGCACCCTCCCAGGTTGATCTGTCCCAGAGGGGGTGTGTTCAACAGTTGAAGGTCATGAATTAAAGGCAGGAATTATTGATGACTTTGGGGAGGCTGGATAAACAGAATGCAGAGAAGGCTCTGGGACAAAAGAGAAAAGTATATAAACTGCTGACCTAGATGATCACAAAAAGAAAAGAAAAAAATTAGCTGAAAACATTACTAGAAAAAACATCACAACTAGAGGATTAAAGGTTGCAGGTTCTAAGTCCACTGATGTTAAAAGGAAAGCGGACACAGCCTCTGACCCAGGACGTATCTTTTACCTGAGAAGCCATGTCGTCCTGGTGCCGCTCTGGGTTGTTTTCTTAGGGGACGATATGCTGAGGAGTCATGTCTGCATTTTGAGGATGTGCCTTCAAAGTCGTCCACGCACCCCGTTTCTCCACTTCCACCACAGTCACAGGCAGAAGGACCTGGAGAGCTGAAAAGGCCACTCTCTCCTGTCCTTTGCCATAGGAGAGTCAGGAACAATAAGCTTCTGCATGAAGACCACACTGGTAGTTTTTTCTTTGTATTTTCAGGTGCTTTCTCTTCCCACAGGCGTTCCCCAAACTCCTAGAGCAATGAGAACGTGCTCTGCTCTACTGAGCCCTCAGCTCCAACAGAGCACCCTATTATCTCCTCTAAACAAAGCCTGCTCCCCACTCTAAAAATGCATTCAGGAGCCCGCCTGCTAATCCCTGGGCTCACCTGAGCACCACGTGGAGCACCTCATTAACAAAGATGCTCCATTCGGGGCAGCTGACCAGCTCTAAGGGGGAGCACACAACTGATGTCATTTCTTAAAACTCAAGTGATGTAACAGGAAACTGGGAGGCAGCCATTTAGGATTAATGAGTATGCAGATGCCTTGGGGATCAGAGCCCCACTCTAAGTTATGGTTCTGCAGGTCGGCAGTGGGGCCCGTGAAATGGCATCTTTAACTTGTTCCCTCCTGGTGCCTGCATTGCTCCCCAAAACTGATTTCAGTAGCACTGGGTGACAGATGTCAGACCCAGCACACCTGAGACCTCTGGGCACTGTGAGGTCTTGAAGCAAATGCTTCTAGAAGTGCAGACCCCCTAGTCAGATTCCCAGGGGCAGAACTTGTCCTGGAATGGGCGTGGCCACGTCTATGTCCATTGAGCAGGGGAACCAAAGGGAGAAATGGGCACAGATTAACCATTTGTGCTACGAAGGACCAGCCACCTTTGAAAATGATTCCATAAATGCAGACAATGATACCCAGAGAAAATCATAATGTATATTTAGTAATAAAGCAGATTATAACTGAATTCAGAGATTAGCATTTTTTCTTCGTTCTTTGTGTGTGTGTGTGAAAGAGTTTTATGAATTGTGATGACACAATTGTAGTACCCAGCTACAGGTTTATGATATACATTTTCTTCCATTTCTATAAAGATTTTGTTTATTTATTTTTAGAGAACGGGGAAGGGAGGGAAGAAGAGAGGGAGAGAAACATCAATGGGAGAGAGAATCATCGATCAGTTGCCTCTCCCATGGCCCCAGCTGGGGACCTGGCCTGCAACCCAAGGCCTGTGCCCTGACTGGGAATCAAGCCGTGACCCTTACGTTCACAGGCCAGTGCTCAATCCACTGAGCCACACCTGCCAGGGCTTCTCTCATTTTTAAAGTGCATTAATTAAGGTACATTTTTTAAAAGCCTAGTTTTCCAATATGCCCTCAGAGCTTTCAATCTTTTAAAATGTTAAGTGTTTCATGTTCCACATATCACTGTAGTTTAATTTTTATACTTATTTTTTAGGGCAGTTTTAGATTCAAAGGAAAATAGAGAGTAAAATCTTTCCCAAAGTAAATTTTCTAATATAAAATATGAAGCCCTGGCCAGGTCACTCAGTTGCTTAGAGTGCCATCCCAACGCCCAGACTGGGAGCTTAATCCCCAGTCAGGGCATATGCAAGAATCAAACAATGAATGTATAATTAAGTGCAACAACAAATCCCTCTCGCTCTCTCATTCCTTCCCTACCCCTTCCTCTTGCTCTCTCCGTGTCTCTCTCTCTCTCTAAAAATAAATAGCCAAAAAAATAAACACATAAATAAATAAAATGTGGCAGAATCTTTTACAACACAAATTTTACATATCCTAGTTTACTAAATTTAAGCTACAATTCCTCATACTTCTCACACTGCATTTATCCATCTTTCAATGTCCACTGACCCCTCTGGGTATTTTACTCAGAGAGAATGTGGAGGTGACACACATGAGCCCAGCTGGAAGCTCCTTCTAACCCCCAGGACTGGGGGGTCAGTGGGAACGAGGTGGCATTGCTGGAGCCCAGTGGCCAGGGCCATTATCTGAGCCATGATGATGTAGATGCCATCCAGATGGGCCATTTACACAACGTATGAGACCAGGCATAAGCATTCTCTCCAACATGGTCCCCATCTCTGTCGCACAGGAAAGCGTCGCACATTCTCTGTCCTGGTAAATCCCAGGGCTACGTTACTTTCCACTACTCTGAAGTCACGGTCTGCCTCAGGTGGCCACTTGCCTCACAGTTTTCTCAAGAAACATAATCCCTCAATATGCCCAGGGTCTGCTTCTTCCTCCACCATGAAATGACAAGTGAGGGCTTCCCAAAGGTTGGACCACAGGGGTTACAATGACAAGTCACAGTAAACTAAAGTATGCTCTTTAAAAATAGCTTCCTTCAGAAGTGAAATCGCTATCCCAAGAGATATGCGCCGCCACATTCATTGCAATCTCAGTCACAAAAGCCAAGACAAGGATACAACCTAAGTGTCTACCAGCAAAAAAAGGAAGGCGTATACATGTAATTATGTATCTTGACCTATAAATAAGGTGCCAGATTTTACATTTCCATATATATTCACAGAGTGGGACAAAAGTAGGTTTGCAGTTGTTTGTATAAAAAAATACGCAGATTATGATTATTAAAATAGTTCTATTAACTGTGTTTTGCTTACTCCCAACTGTAAACCTACTTTTGCCCCACTCTGAATGGAATCATATATACACACACACTATTCTATGTATATGTACATTGAATAGTATATATATATGGGATATTATATATATATATACACACACACACACACATACACATAAATATCTCCACACATGAAACACTATATGGAATACTATTACACAGTATAGAATACACGGTGTACCGTGTACTATTGAATACTATATATAAATATATATAACATTATTGACCAATAAAAAGAAGGAAAACCTGCTGTTTACAACACCTGAAAGGACCTCGGGGGCATTATGCTACGTGAAGTCAGGCAGCCCTGGCTGGAGTGGCTCAGTAGATCGAGTGCCGGCCTGCAAACCTAAAGGTCACTGGTTTGATTTCCAGCAAGGGCACATGCCTGGGTTGCGGGCCAGGTCCCCAGTTGGGGGCATGTGAGAGGCAACCGATCCATATATCTCTTGTACATCAACGTTTCTCTCCCTCTCTTTCTCCCTCCCTTCCCCTCTCTCTAAAGATAAACAAAATCTAAAAAATAAATAAATAAATACGTGAAGTCAGGCAGAGAAAGACACACACTACACGACTTCACTTACGTATACCATCTAAAAAGGCCAGTCTCAGAAACAGTGATCGGATGCAAGGTCGCCTGATTTTGGGAGGCGGGGCAGGTGGGGGTGGTGACAGTGGCCAAAAGGCACAAATGTCTACTTGTAAAATAAAGAGATCCTGGGAGGTATTGCACAGCATTACTAAACTGTACTGAACTGTACTCTCCTCATCCTTGGATTCACTGTTCTTGGCTTCAGTTACATGCTATCAACTGAGGTCTGAAATGTTAAATAGAAAATCTTAGAAGTTAACAGTTCAAAAGATATTTTGAGAGAGAGAGACAATATTCAGAGAACTTTAGTTATAGTATATTGTTATATTAGTTCTGCTTTATTACTAGTTATTGTTAATTTTCCACTCTGCCTGATTTACAAAGAAAGCTTCATCATAAATACGTATGCATAGGAAAAATCATATTGTGTATAGGGTTCAGGACTATCTGAGGTTTCAGGTATCCACGGGAGTCTTGGAGCACATCCCCCACTGATAAAAAGGAGTGCTCCACTGTATATTTGAAAATTGTTAAGAAAGTAAATCTTAAAGTTTTCAGTCCTACAAGAAAACTAACTACATGGGATGATTTTCAGTAAACTTATTGTGGAAATCATATCACAGTCTATACAGATATTAAATTATCATGTTAAACAACTTAAACATATTCAATATTATATATGTCAATTATCTCAAAATGAAAAAATATTTTTAAATCTTAGTAAAACTTAAAAAAGCTGAAAAATAAAACTAATTAGTAAAAAAGAAAAATCACTCCCTTCAAATAATTTCATTGTAAATAAAGTCAAAAAGAAATTAAATTTTAAAAAGTAAGTGTACATCTCATTTTCTCCTTGTATGATAACCATTAACCAAGGGGTGTTCTTTCCTTGACAACAGAGAGAGGAAACTGGCTGCGATTTGGAACAGCTGGATTTTATTGAAAGATAATTTACAGGCATGTTTACCTATGAAAATAGGGGCCAGATTTTAAATTTTAATCAAACTGTAATCAACGGTGAATTAAGTTATATTATAGTAAGCATATTTCAGGAATATCTTAGTTTTACTAAGCTTCAAATGCTTCAAAATGTAACTTTTTACATTTACAAATTTAAATAAAATGCATTTCTAAGTACCCTTAAAACAGCTTCCAAATTTGTCAACCTTTTCCCACTCTTCTATCATTCATTTCAAATCCCTCCGTTGTGTAGCGCAGGGGCACAGCAAAACACTTTGATGCATATTCTAGAAGCCTGTCCAGATTTGAGTGTTCATATATCACATATAATTGGTATGTCTTAAAATTTCACATCTCATAAATAATTAATCCTAGATTCAAAAGTCACACAAAAATAGATTATTGCACAAAATTCTTTTTAATACTTAACATCACCTACTACTCCATTTTTTTTTGTTTTCCAAATGACCCACAAAGATGTTTTATTGTTGTTCTTGCTACTGTTTTACTGTGGTAAGAATTCTTAACGGGAGACCTACCTTTTCAATGAAACTTTAGGTGCACAATATAATAGTGTTAACTATAGGCACATTGTGATACAGTAGATCCCCAAAACTTACTCATCGGCCTGTGGCGACACCAATCTAATCTTTGCTCCTGTAAGTTTGACTATATTGTTGGATTTCTAAACCTGGATTTATACATTAAAAATACTTATTATGGCCCTGGCCAGTGTGGTTCAGTTGGTTGAGCATCCTCCCACAAAGCGAATGGCTGCCAGTTCGATTCCCCGTCAGGGCACAAGCCTGGGTTGCACATTTGTCACCTCTTGTCACCCACACTGAGCTCACCCAGAGAAGAGAAATAAATTGACAGATAAGCACGAGAAACATTTGTCTAATTATAAAATAAATTGCAATCTTCCTCTGTGCCTGATACTATTCCAAGCTCTTTCACTCATGTAATTTTTGTGACAACCTTCGGAGGTAGGCATAATGACTGTCCCCATTGCAGATGAGAAGACGGAGGTGCAGAGGGCCAGCAACCCATCCAAAGTCACACAGCCAGCACCAGGAAGCATTTCTTTCCTTCTCTGGCCAGGCCCCTGTCCTCGGTCGTCCAGCCTCCTCTCCGCCCTCAGATTCCTCCACCCTGCTGTCCTCAAAGGGTCCCAGGGCCTTGGGGGTCACAGCCCTGACAGCCGCTCTGACGCGCTGCCCCTGGCCACTGCCTGTGCTGGGAAAAGAGACGAGAGGGCGCCCTAACATAGTGAGTGGGCGAGCCGGCGGGCACTGGGCAGAGGGGCGGGAAACGGCTGAGTGAGGAAGGTGGCCAGAGGCCCCAGTCACCCAACTGCGGCTAAACCTAGACTTTGCTAGGGGGAGGGGTGGCATGGGGAGCCAGGAAGGGTTTGAGCAGAGGAGGGGGTGGGTCAGCTCTGGATGTAGGAAGACCCTTCCAGGGGTGAACAAGCGGATCAGACTGGAAGAGACTGGGGGCCTACGAAGAGGCTGGGTGAGGGTCCAGGGGGAGAGGACAAGGCTCAGCCAGGCTGGGACCACAGGGAAAGAGCAGAGGAACAGAGTGAGGGGTCAGGGGTCAGAAGGGACAGGGCTGGAGGCCGACAGCCTTGGGGGTGGCAAAGAGGGCCTTGTTTGTGGCACACTGCCCGGGTGGACAGTGGGGAGCCTGGAGGAGGAGGGAGATTAGGGAAAGAGTGAACTACTCAGTGGGGACCTGTGGGTGTGAGGGGCCCGGCGCAGATATTTGGGTGCAGGAGTCTGCAAGCCTGGAGACTCTGGTCTCCTGGAGGAGGGGAGGGCAAGGCCTGTGCAAAGCGCTCCAGGTGTGAAAAAGCTCAGGGTGTTACAGTGCCTTCCGCTGTCCTGGGGCTGGTGGGGTGTAGGTTTCAAAATCCCACACACACCAGGCAAGGATGCTGACACTGCCTGCCCAGAGCAGCAGCAAGAAAGGGGGCACATGTGATGGGGGAAAGAACCTGGGACCAGGGATGGGGACAGGAGGCAGGTAGTTTCAGAAGGGCGGAAGGAGGGAGCCTCCACTGGGTTCTGGACAAGCTCCGAGGGATCTAACACAAACATTTTGCAGTGATTGCCTCAGGGACACAGGCCTTGTGCTCAGGTTTTCCACAAATTCGCTCACTTAATTGAGAAGCTGGTGCCATTATTATCCTTGTTTCACAGCAGCTGAAACAAAGGGACAGAAAAGTAAATAATTTGCCTAAAAGTCACACAGCTGGTAGTCACAGAACAAAGATTTGACCCGGGGCGGGGCGGGGGTTCCAATAGTCGTGCTTTTCCCTTTTGTGCTTCAGTTTCCTTACGTGCACAAAAGTTGCTGACAGTGGTCCTCCCATCACAGTTGTTTTGTTGCCAAGTTATGTGAAGACACACAAGCATTTCCTTTCTCTTTTCCAGGAAATCATAACATTTTATTTAAACAGTATAAAATGATGAACATGGATTTTGATGCTGAACAATTTGAGAAAAGGTTAACTATGGAGATATGCTGATCAAATCACTTCACTCTGAATAGATGAGTTTTGTGGGAACCAAGCTCCAGGTCACTCCAGTCCATTCTTCAATATTTACAGAAAATGGATAAAAGGGGACAGCTCCTTTGTGTATCGTGGTCACCAATTCAACAAGTCACATAAAAGGAAGGAAAAAGCTGCGAAACAGTAGACGAACTCATGAAACTAGGTTCTGATGATTAAGATCATTGACATCCTTACCAAGTGCACACTGAAATAGCGTAATATCATTCACTAAGTACCAGTGGACATTGCAACGCATGATCACAGCAGAAAGGATGCAGGGCTCAGAATCTGAATTAGATACAACACATTTAACATGGAAAATGGTTTGGGATTTTCTTTTTAATGTGATGACTTCTAAAGTTTTAAACAAGTTGAGACTACCTCATATTTAAGAAAACAGTAAGAGCTGATTATGAGATGTCGCCAAGCTTGTTTCAGAAATCAATGAGGATTTACAAAGAAAAAAAAGATATCTAACAAGCTAAGATTTATCTCAATATGTTTTTATAAGATAAACTAAATGTGTGAGAGAGAAAAATGTAAATTCATTGGAGAGAAAAAAGAAGACCCAACGTTTTCAGTATACCCTGAAAGGATCATGGGGTGATGGACTCAGTCACTTCTTGTCCCAGGTCACCTGCCTCTTGCCATCCCAGGAAATTAGGGAGATCCCACTATGACAGACAAGTCTCTCCCCTCTGAGTGAATAAGGGCTGTAAATGGAAGCTATCTGGTGATGCTAATAATTATAAAACGAACAAACCTTATATAAGAAAGTTCTGTTATTCCAATTCAACTCTAACAGGAACAATTCAGCAAAAACCGGTATCTCACAAATTAATCCTCCACATCCCATCAGCTCACCATTCTCCCACATCCGGTTCCCCGTCTTCTCCTGCTACTTACATTTCTGTGTATGGACGTCTGTCTCTTCCCTGTTTCTCTGCACGGTTGTCCTTTCCTGTGTTTCCTCTCCCCTTGTCTCTATTCCTGTACCTACACCTGTTCTGAGAATCTCATGAAACCTATTTCACCCTCACTTGCTCTTCCTCCCTGATCTGACTGCCCCCGTCTCCATGCACCTCTGCGTCTGTCTCCGGGTGCCCACGCCCGTGTCCCCCCTGTGGCCCCTGTCACAGTCTTTCCTGTCACCCCGCCCCCCGCCGGCGGACTCTCAGCGCCGTTTCTCCCTCGGCTCCGTCCCCCCAAACCCCCTCTCCGTCCCCGCTCTCGCTCCCCCAACTCGTCTCCTCGGACCCGCCCCCTCCTGCCGAGGCGCCCCGCCCCCCGCGGCCCCCGCGTCTGCTCGAGGCCCCGCCCCCTGTCAGCTCCCCTCGTCTCTCCG